>OX940949.1:36423831-36606331 GCA_954870475.1 Euphrasia confusa | reverse complement strand
CACAAAGCAATGGTAGAAATCACAAAGACCGGCTGTCTTAGATAACCTCCTGGAAATTGAGTGGTTCGTGCTCTCACTCCTTTGAGACGACAATATACCTCCAGAAAACCACATTTTGTTATATGCAGGACACCACTTCTCCCTCAACTCATACAACTTCAAAAGCCATTTGTCATTTTGACACTGAAACTTAGTAGTCATCCTGCATGGAGAAAATGATGTATGAAGCAGGCATAAAATGAAGCATGACATTGAATTAAATGAAGCATGAAACACAAGTATAATGTAGGACAATGAAACAGAATAAAACAACACATAATTTAAACATGAAAATAGAATGATACTTACTCTCCCCAATATAGCTCGAATTCAGCAATTGTATCAGCATCCTTGAGCACATGATTGAACAAAGACAAAAACTCGCTTTTTTCTCTCAAAGCCCTGATATGCTTCTTAGAATTTTGTATAATGTGCCAAATACAGAGACGATGTCGTGATGTAGGAAAGATCACAGAAATGGCAGCAGACATGGATGGACATTGATCAGTCATAATAGTCACAGGATGCTTATTATTCATCGACCTCAGAAAAGTAGAAAATAGCCACTCAAAGGACTCAACCTTCTCATTCACCATAAAGCCACAACCAAACATAATATTGTTGCCATGATGATTCATGCCGACAAAAGGGGCGCAAATCATGTCGTATTTGTTTGTCCGATACGTAGTGTCGTGCACCAGCAAATCACCAAAAGTCAGGTAATCCTCCTTCATACGACCATCCCTCCAAAAAAAACTAGTCAATCTTCCTTCATTGTCAACTTCAAAATCAAAGAAGAAGTCCTTCTCATTAGATTGTCGATTTCTAAAAATCTGAATCAAAGTGTTACAGTCGGTACCATCAACAGCCTTTGACTTGCCTAAGGTATTATACGCATCTCGAGGGCCAAAACCGAGAAGAGGTGACCCCCCAGATTGGGTTTTCAAAACCCTAACAGCATCAGCCACACCGACACCACTTTTCTGAAGCTCTCTCAAATAGGCAAGTTGGTTTTTAGAAACTCTCCTATGAGACCGAAGAAGATAACTACCCGACGGTGGACATAGGTCATGGTTGTGGCCTTTTACATGTTTACTAACAACCCACACCCCATTAATATCAACATCATATTGAACTAGGGCTGGACATTCACAACGCACAACCATTTTTGTATACAAAGGATCACCATGCGCTTTTTTCGGTTTAAGTCCAGCATGAGAACATACATATCGTTTCATAGAAATACTTTTATCAACACGGAGCCTCTGTTTGCACTTTCGAACACTAAACCCGACATTAAATGCATAGGTGTTGTAGATATCATATGCCTCAATCTCAGAATTCACAACAACTCCTACCAAGTCACTATCAGGACCATAAACAATATCATCTACAAGCCAAAATGAACAACAATCATCAACTATAAACTTAAAAATGGTAGCAAAATGAAAGTAAGTATTAATATGAGAATAACCTGAAGTATGAACATCTAGATTTCCATCATCAAGATCAATAACATGATTCAACTCCATGGCATCTAACAGAAATGAAATATTTATTAAACTGAAGTACAGACAAAATGCAGGTTCACATGTAACTTAAATGAAAGTTGAAATAATACTAAATGAAGGTCAGGTCAGAATCAATTTCACAAATCTAGGGTTTGATCATCTACAGCAACAACATGATTCAACATCTAAAAACACATGAACTTGTAACAGAACATGCAATTCGAACAGAAGAATGATAAATCGACATACCTTGCACCATAATCGATGACAAATCTAACAAATCATCCATGGACATGATTCAATTTCAGCTATCGAAGAGGACGGTGGCGAACGACAGTGATGATGACAGGCAAACGCCTAATTGAAGACTCGCAGATTAATCAACAGGTGAACGGCGGCAACGATGACACGCGTACACGAAATTGAGGATGGTGACCAACGACGATGAATCGCGGCGGCGGCGGTGATGAAGAAGCGCGGCGGTGAACAGAGATGATGAATCGCGGCGGTGAACGGAGATGATGAATCACAGAACCAAAACCGGCAGGATGTTGTTCACCTGATGACGGAGATGCCGAATTGAAGATGTTGCTGATGATGACGGAAGCGGATAGCGGAGCTGGTTATGACGGCGGCGGATGACGGCGGAGATCGGAGTTGAATCGGAGCTGGATCGAAGCTGAGAGATAGAGAGATGAGATCGAGCTGAGTGGAGAGAAGAGAGATGAGAGCGAGCTGAGGGGAAAAAAAAGGGAAAAAAAGGTTGACTCATTTTAACTATAGTTTTATAACGTTGACCGGGTGTAAGATGTGCATCTTGCACAAGGGAGCAAGATATAAATTGCCGTAAAATTGTATTTTAAAGTAAAAATAAATAAAAATATCTATGAATAAAATAGAAATAAAAAAATAAAAAATTAAGGGTATATTTTTAATTTTAAATTGAAAAATAAGAACAATTATTTATTTTTTTGGATGTAGATATATATGAGACAAAAAAATATAAGTTATTAATTAGACAAAAAAATTGTGTATGAAATAATTTTTTTTATATATTTAACATTATATATATATATATGAACCAAGCCCTACTGGAAAAAAATTCTGGCAAATTCTGGCTCCACCATTGAATATAAGTTAACACCTGCAATTTGTTGTAATGATTGTACTACTATATAATGAAGGTTTAGTACTTCTAAAAAAGGCATGCAAAAAAGAACGAACCGATAATCCCACCGTAAAGAAACTAAGTTCAACTCAATTATAGTATTTCTTTATAGAATTTCAGTCATATTATTACATATTCAAATGTTTTCTCTAGCTTTGATAATTTTTTTATAATTTACAAGAATAAACTCTTGGGTATTTTATTTAAAATAATTAATTGACTAACCATTTTTTAAAACACTTGTTCTAAAATAATTTTGGTGTTTTTGAAAAAAAACAAAACAAAACTGGGCATTCTTTCATTTACCTTATAGTTATACTACTATTTTTATATGTTCATGTACATAAAACACTCCTAAAACATGTCCACAAGATTCGTAACAATTGTAATGTACTAATGTCACCTGACTTTTAAAACCAAATAATAATAATAATAATAATAATAATAATAATAATAAGGAATGAGGACCAAAGTTTGATGAATGAATATTCAGACAAGCGTGACTTAGTCCACACACCACAGGCCTTGGTTAATCATAGTAGGATTAAAATATTAGTAGTAATTATTAATTGAGTTGTAGGCAAAGGTATAATTTTGGTTAAGAAAAACTCACGCTCACTGTCACGTGTCAACAGTTGTAACCGACCAACCAATACAATGGGTCGAGTCAAGTCCCACGCGAGTCGGTGCACCAATTTAGGGTGGGACCCAGCTCGTATGGTCCCCGGTCAAGGAAGCAAGAATGTGTTATTGACTGACTCCCTGTCATCCAAACAATTTGAAAAAATAAAAAAAGAATATCAACATCCAAATTTTTAATTAAGTTTATTGAATCTCAATAATTATCCAACTTCATTTGATCATTTCAATGCTGAAATTATATTTAAATTTTAAATTTTGAAATCAATGTGTTTTTACGGTTGAAAACGTAAAACAGTTTGTAAAAAAAAAGTTGTAAAGAGTATATTAAAAAGTTGTAAAAGTGTAACAACTATGTTCATTTAAAAAAAATTGTGCATTTAATTATAAACTATAGTGTAGTAACTAATTGATCATATACAATAAACTTATTTAATTATTAGTACAAATCCACTTTTATTAGTATTATTTAATGAGCTAGCTAGGATATATTGACACCCCGTATAGTCATACACATTTGAAAAGAATGTGATTTTTTTCCTTTTTTGAAAAAATGATTTTATGCTGGTGATAATTAATCAATTCGTAATGACATTCTACTTTGACTTAGATTGAAGATTATCACGCTTCAAAACTTAATTTTACATCAAGAAGGAAGTGATTAGGTGGAATGAAATTGCAAAGCTTGTAAACACGCTTAAGCACACCTTTTAACTTCCAACAAATTAATAGCTATTCCCTTCTATTTTTTTTTATATCGTTTAATCATTTTACACACTTTAATAGAAAAAAAATATACATAAATTAACTCTATTTATGATACATTACAACTAATAAGTTAATATTAAAATATTTTTAAGAAAGCTGTTTTTTTAATGCAAACTCTCCTTTTCTTCATTCTTCCCTAAAAAAAATGTTCATCCTAATAATAAAAATGATAACTATCATTAATGATAGATAATTAATAAGAGCATCATTATAATAAAAAGGCAAGTAATATAAATGAGAGAGACGGTATTATTCACCAGAGACCAATATGGATATGAATTTGATACAAGACGAAGACCAAACCTATATAGTATATTTTAAATTTCGATAAAAATAAAAACACTCAAATTTTAGACACATTTTTACCCATTGATAATTCGTGAGTCATCGAGCTTCTTCGAATTTGTCATTTCACTATCTACGTAATGTTCTCGATCGCCCTTCCCCTTCCCATAACTATAAAATGTATAGGCAAATTATCAATGTACATTTGTGAACACTTTGAAAACCACATGCATAATTCTGGTTTGTGACAAAATGTGGCTAGTGCATTTATTTTTCATAAAATTTAAAATTTTTAACAAGGATTAATGAATGACAAAAGATGGTGCATTGATGATACGGTCAGCCTTTATGGCACCTAATGCCAATGATGTATTGACACGTGTTGTTGAATGATTATATTTGAGACACGTGTCAACATATCATTCGGTATAGGTGTTTTGAAACAAACATGTCACCATCATCACCTAGGCATGATAGCCATTGAAAATCAAAATTAATTTAAAAAAAAAAATTGATTCCCTCTTCTTATTCTTCTGAGAGCAACCTCAATGGTTTTGGTAAAATAGCAAAGGTCATTTTCTATTTTGCTAAAAAATAGCAAGTGTCTATTGCCATTTGCTAAAATTTACCCCAATGATTTACATATAGCAAGGGTCATTTTATTAAATTAAATAATATTATTTTACTTTTTGGTATGTAATTATATTAATTTTATAATTAATAAAATATTGTTGAATTTTGAGTGGTTGAAGTGAGGAGTTGTGATGACATGGCACAAATGGCAAGAGCCATTTTTCCATGTATATTTTCTTCAATATACATAAAAATTTGGCAAGAGCTATTTTTTGGCAATGGCCATTTCAACCATTGAGGTTGATTTTTTGAGCTTTTTGCCAAAAAATAACAATGGCCCTTGTCATTTCACAACCATTGGGTTGCCCTAAAGGGAATAGTCCCTCTTCACCATCTTAATTTGGAGTGTTCAACGAATGATCAGATCAGAAAGAAAAAAAAAAAATCGGGATTGGTATACATCGAGCTAGAATTTGACTGATCGGTTGGTATCTAATTCGGTCTCTGGTCCTAATTTTTTTTTTTTTAAATTATAAGTTTTCATCCGGTCCAAAACCTTAATTTTTCATACTTTCTTTAACATGTACATTAAAAAAAAATTATTTATATTAATTTGGTAAAGAAAATACTAGTATAAAAGTAATTTAGTATTTAAAATAAAAAGTAAAAGTAATAGGACGTAAAATTAAAAAAGTACAAAATTATATTATAATTTTATTTTAAAATGAAAAAGTAATTACAATTATTTAATTTTAATTATTTAATTTTTGAGATTGGAAAATATACTAGAGACAATAAAAAAATGTGTATATATTTAAGAGACATTAATTTAGTAATATTTTATTGTTTTAAGGTTATAAAATTTAGAGTTAATTGATAAAAATACCCACTCTTCTAATTCAAAAATGAAAAATACCCAATTTCATAAGAACATGTAAAAAATACCCATTTTTAATTAAATGGACTAAACTATCCTCACTTTTGAGCACTTTTAAAAATTTATGTGTATTGACTTTTACTATTTGTAATAGTTATACTTTTCATTATTATTTTTATGTTTTTATGTGTAAATTTATTTTTTGAAATAATGTTGTTATCTATTCAAATTGATTTTTTATATATTACGGAGTATAAAAGATATATTTTGTTATAAGTCTTCAATTAAATTATTATAGAATTTTAATATTTTGCTTTATTGTAGTATTTTTAAATAGACTTCAATTCCTACCTAAACACATTATTTAACTTTTAATAATTGATTATGTTTGAAAATAAAATTAATTTAAAACTATAAAATTAAAATTATTTTTTTTATAAGAACTTAACTATCACTTTTTTCGTTCATGATTTTCAAAACAAAAACTATATTTTTTGATGTTTTTATTTTAATTTATTTGCGTTTTCATACAATATTATATAAATTTATTAATTTATAAAATAAAATGATATAATGTATAAGTAAAAAAAATGTATATTTTTTTATTCTTAATAATTGTAATTTATGTTAATATTTTATATTGCATACTATTTTAATACATAAAATTATTAATACTACTGTAAAATAATATAAATAATTAACGAAATAAAGTATAAAAATAATTATTTTTCTTTAAGAAAATAAATTATTATGTTAATTATAAGAATAATTACTAATGTTTATAGTCGCATAGCTCTCATTAATCATTTAAAAAAAAGGTAATTTAGTCTCTTTATTTAAAAATGGGTATTTTTTACATGTTATTATAAAAGTGGGTATTTTTAATTTTTATATTATAAAAGTGGGTAAAATAAATTTTCAAAATTTAATGATAATTTTTTTTAGTGTAACAACTAATATGGAACAACTCAAAAAAATAAAAAAGTATGACAACGGAACAGAGAATATTTTTTTTCCCTAAATTTTCATGGCAAGAGCATAATTTATTGGAACTCGTTAAGAAACAATTTGGACTGAAAGATTCTATTGTATGATTAAGTAATTTGGATTGAAAGATTAGGATTAAGTTGGAGTTGGAGATATATAATCAATCAATCAAGAATTAGTAATTTGAGATCAAAGCCGTAACATACGATTCGGTATGTGATTATTTCAATGGCGTTATTAGATTAATCGAGCCTGGTTTGATTTAAAATAAACACACTCGCAATGGCAAATTGGTAAATACATACGGTCCTCGCAGAGTCGCACACACAAATTCAGTAAATATTCACGAGAAAGAATGTACCAAAATCCGAATAAAATAAGAGATGGCCGTTATTGAATATTGAAGCTACTAGTAGAAGTTTATTTAATTAATTAATTAATTAAACTTATAGCATGAGACAAGCATGAACATCTATATATATAAATATACATATATATGTATCCCAAATTAAATCAGAGAAATTAACTAATCTCTGCAATGAAAAGCAGCTTATTATCATCATCCTCTATCTTCACAAAAGTTTCGTACAGCGGGTGCGGGTCCCACCGCGAGATGGTCCCATTCCCTTCCCGAAAGCGCTGCCACGCGACCGTTGCTGCTGCGGTGGTCCCCCGGCGCCGCGAGAAGGTCGTGGTCATAATGGGGCCCACCGGATGCGGGAAAACGAAGCTCTCCATCGACCTCGCCTCCAACATGACCTCGTTGTCCGAGATAATAAACTCCGACAAAATCCAAGCCTACCGAGGCCTCGACATCACCACCAACAAGGTCCCCCTCGCCCAGCGCAAGAACGTCCGCCACCACCTCCTCGGGGACTTCGACCCCTCCGACGCCCACCCGGAGTTCACCCCCTCCGATTTCCGCTCCGCCGCCTCCGGCCTCATCTCCGCCGGCCGGAGCCTCCCGTTCGTCGTCGGCGGGTCCAACTCGTTCGTCCACGCGCTGCTCGCGGAAAACTTCGACCCGGAGGCGGACGTCTTCCGGTCGGAGTCGCCGGAATTATTCTGCCGCGGCGGCGACCTGCGGTACGAGTGCTGCTTCCTGTGGGTGGACGTGTCGTTCCCCGTGCTGAGTCGGTACATCGAGAAGCGGGTCGACGACATGCTCGACTCGGGGATGTTCGAGGAGCTGGCCGAGTACTTCGAGGGAATCGGGCCGGGCCGACTGGACGAGCGCGGGCTTAATAAGGCGATCGGGGTGCCCGAGTTCGAGAGGTACTTCAGGGGGAGGGCCACGTACGAGGAGGCCGTCCGGGAGGTGAAGGACAACTCGTGGGAACTCGTGAAGAGGCAGGTGGAGAAGATCCGACGGCTGAGGGAGGAGGCCGGCTGGGAGATGACGAGGGTGGACAACACCGCCACCCTGAGGGCGGCGGTGGAGGGGAGGGACGCGGCGGAGATTTGGGAGAAGCAGGTGCTGGAGCCGAGCCTCAACATTGTGAAGCAATTCTTGATGGAGTAGAGATGGCGGGTCGGGTCGGGTCGGGTCGGAGGCCCGAAGTTCGAGGTGGTCGAATTAATTAACCAGAGGTTTTCGCGATTCGTCCTTAGGAGTAGTATTTTAATTAAATATATTAGTATTTTTTTTTAATTTTAATTTAACAAATACTGATACAGTATAGGAAGAGATGGTCAACTAGACAACTCCGGTGGGGGTGTGACCAATTTTTGTGGACTTTTGTACTAGGATACACACAACACATAAATGTAACATGTATAAAATACTAGTATTTCTTATAAAAATTCATAATTTTTTATATTTTTGTTATTTATGTGTTTTCTCCCTAATTAGAGATTGAATTTATGACTTCAAAAATTGTCTTGCAACAGTACCATTTTTTCGGTTGTGGTTTTTAAGTGTTTTGATTTCATTGTTTATTTGGCTACTTTTTGCGGTATGATACAAGGTACGCCTTTTCATGTAAAATGTGTAAAGTGTAAAATTTGCACTTTCGCCCGTGGCATTATTGATTCAAGTGAACATTCTTCACCTTTTTTTTTTAACATGTAATTACAAAAAGTGAAGAATTAGAAAAATCATTTACATTGTTTATTACAACTAGCACTTGCGAGAATTAAATTAAAGCTTGAATACTTAGAAATGTACTGTACTCAATTGGGAAATGTTGCCTTGGCGAAATCAAACAAACACTGACCTCGTGTACTTTTGAGTTTTTGACAACTTTTTTCAGTTAAATTTTGATTATGTTTCTACAATTTCACTTCGGTCCATTTTTTGTTGAGGAATTGACTGGAAACAACATCGAGTTCCAAATCCAAACAACCAAGCTCAAAACCAGATCAACAATATAATGTCGTGATCTATACACTCAATAAACTATGGAAGGGAGGGGGTTTCTGTCTTTCTGAGGTTGGTCAAAGCGAAGAAATGATTATACTGAGTTCTCTACAACTCATAGATCACACAATCTTATTTATCCTATATCTTTGTAATTTGATATATTAATTAATATAATTTGATCTTTTTTTAATTTAAAAAATATTGATATATAATTTAATGTTAGGGTCCTTTTCCGATATTTTTCCTAGTTACTAAAAATCAGGAACGAGATTGTCAATTTTAACAAGTAGTTTTTTTTTTCGATTTTTCATTCTCAAAGGTCATTTCAGCGGAAAATATGTGTAATTTCAATCAGAAACGTGACACTTTTGTGTCATTGTTCTATCAGACATTGTGTACAAACATGTCACCTTAGATATTAAGAAACATATTCTTTGATTTTTTTTATTAGTAGTTATTTTTATTAGCAGTTGACAATTTTTGTTATCTGAGTTGCTAAATTAGTATACGTGACGCAAAAGTCACTTTAAATTCCACAGTAATGTCATATTCTCTCTGTCCTAGAGCTATAGGCACAGGTAATCAACGTTGACTTTTTTTGTTCGTCCGATACATATAATAAACCGTATACAAAAATTATGAAAAAATAACTAAAATAAAATTCAATAGTTAAATTATATTTATGTTATTTTTTCATAATTTTTGTATACTGTTTATCACATGTATTGGACGGACAAAAAAAGTCAACGTCGACCACAATTGCCTATAACTCTATAGGACAGAGGGAGTATGTTTTTTCAATTAAAATGACCATATTTGAGAATTGGAAGTTTCGGAAATTAGTATTTAGTAAAACCACTTTACTAAGTATTTAATGAAACTGCTTTATCAAGAGTATCATTTGTAATAAAGAGTATCATTTGTAATGTATTCTTGTTATTAATCTCATTTAAATAAACTACAGTAGTTAAAATTAGTTAAAATTTTAAGACAAAATATTTAAGAGAGTTGCTATTTGCACCTCAAAAATGATAAGTACATCAACTTAATTATAATTATAATTATATTATTTAATTAAAATTCAATTATATCCTTATTAATCTAATTATATATTTAATTCTCGTACACTCCCTTTTTCTTCTTTTCTACTAAGCAACTTTAATTTTTTTTTTCCATCTTTTTTCTCATTCTTTTTTTATTTTCGCTTCTATTCTTAAAAGAACAAGAAGGATTTTCTAGAGAATAATAATGTAAGTGTCGTACACTTTAATTTATAGTATTTTTTTATGTTGTCGATATTGATTTTTTCTCCATATGATTTACTTTAGTTTTAGTTTTGATAACTTGATTGATTGTCATGTAAATCACTTTCGTACGTGATTTAATTGGTAGTGGTTTTTATTGGTAGTTAAAGGACTAGGAAGAATCAAATAATTAGTTAAATTAGAAGTGTTAAGTCCCCACCATGAACATGAGAGAATCCAAAAAGCACCTGTTCTTCTGGGTTGAGCGAAAATATATATACTAGTATCAACTCCCTGTGCGATGCACAGGAATATTTAATGTAAATTTTTATGTTAGAAAAAAAAACGTAAATTTAATATAAATAATATAAATCATATTATTTTTTATTGTTTGATATATTATAGAAAATCAATTAAAATTTGATTTCAAATAAAAAGAAATATGTTAAAAATTTGTATATTATATTACAATAAAATAACAAAATTTGAAATACTTCATTACAATTTAGTATTATTATTTTATATGTAAACTTTCATTTATTGTAAATGTTTCGACCCACATTATTAGTTACTCATGCTTAAATACTAAAATCTTAAATACTTTTTAAATTATATTAAAAAAATACTATAAAAATATAACTTTATCTATAAAAATATTTATTTTAAAATTATAGATAAAACAAAATAAGAAAATAGATTTAAAAAATAAGAAAAATCCACTAATTATTTAATATATAATTTTTTAAGAAATAATTAAAAGGAGAAAAATTAATTTTTTTAAAGAACTATTTAGCGAAACAGGTATTATAATTTATAATATTTTAAGTTTTATCGTATAAATTAAGGCTTAAAATTTAATGTTTCATTTTTTAAATTTTTTTATTAATAAAACTACTTTAAGATTGTAATTATAAAATTGTGTAATAACTGACTACCTAATATAATAAATATTAATTAATAACCACCGTGTAAATTAATAAAATTAAAATAAAATTATATAATTTGCTTCTATTAATAATAAGGAAAAATTGAGTCCTTTAATAAAATTATATAATTTGCTTCTATTAATAATAAGGAAAAATTGAGTCCTTTAATTTTAACAGAAACTTTAAAAACTCCATTTTATCCAAAATCATCCATTTTTAAAGTGTGTCAAAGAAAAAATTAAACTAAAAAAAAGATGAGAATGTACAAACAATAGATGAAAAAAAAAAACTGAAAATTAAATATGTACTAAATATGATAAACCCAACAAAATCCAATTGTAAATTATATATTCTATATATTGAATATTACAATAATTAAAAAAAAAAGTAATCAAGATCACTTAAAAGTTTCACAGGATAACCAAGCTTGCTTATGTGAGTCAAAAATGTCCAAAAAACACATATAACCATCGGGACCTTATACTTTATTAGATATCAAACTTCGATGTCAGCGCAAAAAGTTACACTCGTCTTGAATTCACCGAGATATTCCATGTGAGTAGTGAGAAGCCACAAATGCTAGGGGCAGATAAACCGTTGGGGGCCTTGAGTCCTAACTGGTGAGAAATGGTGGAAAAGCAAGATTTTGTTTTGTTATTGGATTAGTGGTAGTGGTCACTAAAAGCATTTTGCAGCAACAAACCATTAATCAGAATTGTTAGAGAAAATTAAATTTGAAATCAAATATATTAATTATAGATTTCAAATTATGGTATATTTATTAATTTAATTTTTATACATTATTATTTTTTATTGCATTATATTATGATACATATATTAATGGTGAGTAATATTTTTAATAATTTGCATCAAATTATTTCATTGCTATAATTTAGGAGTTGCCTTATATTATGGTAAAAATATATTAAATATATTAATGGTGAGTAATATTAATAACGATTTGAATCAAATTATTTTCTTGCTATAATTTAGGAGTTGTCTTATAGTATTATGGTAAAAATATATTAACGGTGAGTAATATTAATAAGAATCTATATAAACTATTTTCTTGCTATAAATTAGGAGTTGATTTATATTAAATTGAATTAAGTTTATTATTTTATGCAAGTTGAATTCACAATAATTAAGGACGTCAATTTGACTAATTAATCAAGAAATGATTTTTTAATTTAATTATTTAATTAAAATATTCTCCAATTGACTAATTAATCAATAAATGATTTTTTAATTTAATTCTTTAATTAAAACATCGGATTTATTGATTTTAAAAATACTTCTCTAACAATTAACTAATTTACATTATTTAACACGAAGGTATTTTCCGTTTAAAATAATATTGGCTTTATATAAGTAAAAAAAAATCATGAAAATAATTTCCAGTTTAAAATAATATTGACTTTATTTAAAAAAAAATAAAAAAATCATGAAATTGCATAGATCTTAATTTATTTTAATTTTGAATTAATTAGACTTTGGAAAAATGGAAATCAAATTTCAATTGATTTAATTTTCAAACACACATAAGATGACTTTACATGGATAAATATAAAAAAATGATTTAATTAGCCTAACATAAATATAATATAAGAAAAATAATTTGTATTGAATTAAATAATAAAGAGAATAAAAATCCCACTGATTTAAATCAAATAGACTTAAATCATCACTAAAGTAAAAATAAACTTAATATGAACCTAATTTTATTATAACTTTTTAATAAACATGACCTAAATAAACATTCCGATAAAAATGATTCATATAAATATTAAAAAACAATAAAATAAATTACAACATAAGAAATTCTTGAGTCTTCACAAAAGAAGAGTCTTGAGTCTTTATCATGACAACTTGTATTAATTTTGAAGAAAAAAATAACAAATAAAAGGAGATCGAGTTAGGAACGCATTAAAATCAAAAAATGTGCCATGAGAAGTTCTTATTAATGAAACACTGCAATAAAATAAACAAAATGAACAAATCAATAATAAATATGCCATGAAATAATAAATTATAATTATAAATAAATATAAATTTAATTAAAAAAACTTACAACTCCACCTGCAAGAAAATAAACAAAATAAAGGTCTCAATGAAAAATAGACATGAAATAAAATTACGACATAAAATAATAATTCATAAATACAAAAAAATAATATAATAATGAAAAGCAATAAAATTACAAAAAACTTACATTTTTTCTCTGCAAAATATAAACAAAACAATTATACAATTTTTAAAACATATAAATCACCGAAATAAAAAAAGTAAAACATAAAAAAAAAACAATTAGCATGAAAAATATTAAGCATTACAAAAGAAAAAATCATAATAATTAACCTGAAAAGCAAAACGACGATCGCCAAATTACCTGCGCATAAGAAAAACAAACAAATTGACAAACAAATGAAAATTTTAAATTATTTAAACAAATCATAAAATATGAAAAAAAAATCAACAATGAACAACATGAGAAAGGGGTAGAGAGAATTATAATATAAGGATAATAAAACACAAATAATAAAGAATGGAGAGATGAAAGATACATGGGGTATAAATAGCTGTCAAAATTTGAACTTTCCGTAAAATAGATATTATAACAATTATGGAAAATGAACAAAAAATTGAAATTAACTTTGATTGAGAATAATTATAATTAGTAAATTTAAAAACTGAATTGAAAAGGCACATGACTATTGATTTATTTAAAATTTAGAATTTAAAATTATTAAATTTAAATTTATAAATTGTTAGCACAACTAATTAAGAATGATCATTCCTAATGTGATTTTTCCATTATTAATCACAACTAATTTCTCGTATTGATTTTTTAAGTCCATTAATGTGATTTCATTTCCTAGTGAATCGTAATTAAGTATGGTCATTCCTAACGTAATTTTTCCATTATTAATCACAACTAATTTCCTATATTATTTTTTAAGTCCATAAATGTGATTTCATTCTCTAGTGAATCGATTTGACTACAGTATTACTATAAGGAAAGGTCATTATATATTATTTAAAATCAGTATTAAATTATTAAGAAATTGATTAGAGAATAAATATTAAATTTAAATAAATATTATAATTATTTTTAATATGATAGTAGAAATTTAAACGTATTAATATTTATATTTATCTATTAATATAATAGTTAAAATTAAATAGGATAAGCATGAAATATTTATACAAATATTATTATATTATTTTTTAAGTTGAGAATAACTATTATCCTATCATAAATATTATTATTATATCATAAATCATAAATCAGTTAATTGATAACTCATTTTTTTAATACGTAGAAATATCACAATTAAATCGGCTAATTGATTATAAATTATATTGTCCATAATTAGTGATGGAAATATGAGAATAATTGGAAATGATTATATAAAGGACATAACTAATCTTAAATTATGGTAACCATATAATTGAGATTTCCTAATTGCTAATTCAAAATTAATAACTAATAATGAAAAATCCACGTCAATAAAAATTGAAAGCTTTAGAAATGCCACGTAGACATATGTATGCTTATATGTGCCACGTAGTATGAACATACTCATTTTTTGTAGTGTATTTTTTTATGTTCACACTGGACACGTGGGATTATCAAAGTCTGGATTTATATATTAAATAGATATATATATATATATATATATATATATATATATATATATATATATATATATATATATATATATATATAATATGTATAGTGATTTATATTCTTAAATTTTCAGATTGATATAGGAAGCACCGTTTTTTTTATTTTATTTTATTTTTTGTAATTAATTTATATTTTGTGTGTATATGTATGAATAATTTTATATTTGAGTTTGAATAATATTGAAAAATTATATGATTTTTTAAAAGTATTAATCAACACTGATCATAAAACTTTTTTTTTTTAAGTTAACGCAAATTTTGATTAATTGTGTTATTTTTAAGTTAATATATAATTTAATAATGTTATACTTTATAAAAGATTAAGGGATGTATTGTTATTTTTTTTAAAGGATATTAATGATAAATTGGGTGGTTTATTAAGTAAAATTTATAAAAAAAAAATTATAATTTACAAAATGAAAAAATAACTAAGTTATTTTTTCATGTACAAAAATTATGAAAAAATAACTTACAATTAGTTATTTTTTCATTATTTTTTCATCTACAAAAATTATGAAAAAATAACTAAGTTATTTTTTCTAAGTTATTTTTTCATGGTGAAAAAGAGTTACCACATGTGACTATAGCTCTATAACAATATTAAATTATTAATCTTACTGTTATTTTATAAGATAAAAAGTGTTGTCCGATTGCAACTTAAATTAATTCAAAGAATACCCATTAGTGTGTTATCTAAAACATTCTCCATAAATTAGCAATCAATTTACAAATAAAAAAGTTGAGCGAAACAAAAGTAGATTGGAACACAACCTTCGATCAGATGTGATGTAATAAATGTCAATTGATAATGAAAATAAATATCTATGCAAAAACTGCTCAACAGTGATCTTCCATCAGAGGTAGATGTGTATTGTACATAATACATTGTCTTAACCTTTGCTCATCCATCCTTGGGGTTTTCCAATTCACTTCCCTCCCTTAACATAACTATCTCGCAAGGTGACCGTCCTATTGAACACAAGCTTTCCAGCAGTCGAATCTTTATCAACCACAAAGTAGCCTGTAACAATGGGGAGGAAAATCAAGTTCACAAAAATCGCACCACATTTGAAAATTTGTAAACATGATTGGATTTTTTTGGTTACCTATTAATAAAGAGTATTTACAAAAACTGCCCATGGTCTTTTAGCCTTTACCAGTTACCACACAAATTAGAAAGATATAACGTAATAATAATAATATTCCTCAGTTGATTTGTTTTTTTTAACCTTTAGTTACAGAATAAATTATGAAATGGACCCTATATGTTTGGATTACTAAAATTTATAGAAAGACCAGGATGTTACATGTATTATGATTTCTTAATATCTGTTTTTAGTTTCTTAATGTCTATTACAATTTCAAACTACCCCTTGTACATGCGATTGGATTCTAAATTCGCAACACACAATAAGAGATTGTTTTGTAATATATTGAACAAAAACTGAACCTTTTTTTGTAGCATGCTTATATCATCTTGGGTCATTTTAGCAATTATTTCAATGAGGTGAGGAAATTATACCTAATCTTTCAAACTGGAAACTGTCTCCGACGGCAGCATTTCCAAGAGAAGACACAGCATAAGCATTTGTTATGACAACTTTAGAATGTGGATTTAAGTCACCAAGCCAATTGTCTCCAAGTTCGGCCGGATTCTGGTTTGCAATATAAAAAAAACAATCAGTTTCTATAATTTAAGTTGTATAGGGATTAAAAACTTAAAAAACAAGAACTAAAAATAGTGTACTGAAAAAGGCCAAACCTCAGAATTAAAAAGTTTTTCAAACAATCTCACTTCCACCTTAAGTGGTTCGACCCCAACCGAAGATTCTGCAACCCAGTGAAGAACACCCTGTTAAAAGAAAAGACGGTAGCATTAGTTTGAAATTCTTGAAATTGCAAGAAACCACCCATGAAGTTTAGCTTAAACAGAAGAAAAAAAAAAACTGTTGCACTCCCTATTTTCTTTACAAGTCAAGTATCCATGTTGAAGCCCTGGGTGAAATTTGGCAGAGGACAGGGCTGGACTCAAATTCTGAAGACCCTAAAACATTAAATAATTTTGTCTGGCCTAGAGGGGCTGAGTTGGAAGACATTAAGCCCAACCCAATAAAAGATTCAATACAAAATGTATACAGCAGAGATGGCATATATTCGTGGCCCAAAGAAAATCAGAGTAGACTGGCCTGTTATTTGGCCAATTCTCTTGGCATGTAATTATTAACATGTAAACAAAAATCTAGGGGTATTTGTATTTTTCAATTACAAAGGGATTTTTTCTCATTTGGATGTTTTCCAAAGTAACACCCAATTTAATATGAATACCTTAGGTTTGGTTTTCTTTGATGGGTCATACTCTGCACGGATCTCAAGAATAGTCTCGTTGTCATCGCCTAAAATCACTTCTGTACACTTAATAGGAAATGCATACCTACATCAAGAGAAATAAAAGAATAATTCAGTGTATATTACATGAAAAGTACTAGCAATGCAAGGAAGAAAGTTTGAAGCAACTGCAAACATGAGGCACCTTAGAAGGACGGATTTCCCGGGAGCAAGTCCATAGTAATCTTTAGAATCTTTCATTCGGAAATCGGATTTTTCAATGTAGACAACTTTAGAGAAAGGGACCTTACAAAAGCATGGTGAAATTGTAAAACAAGTACCAGAAATATGCACAGGAAATCAATATTCAACAAACGATCATGAGGCACACAATTTTTAAAATTAAGTGTTAATTACAGAAACTGCCCTAAGGTGTTTCATACTTGACCTAAAAATTAGTTTTTTTCAAAATTACAACTTGGCATTTGCTTCTGTTTTTTTTACAAACTTCAAAAAGGTGTCCAAACATTTTGTTTTGGGCATGTTAGTTGTAATTTAAAATATATCCAGAAAAATTTGTAAAAATACCTTATAAAATGAAGATGCATCATCTGCAGGAGCATCAGGCCATTTCTTTGCATCAAGGTCAATTGCAGTGGCTTCCATATTTGTAATCACAACCTGAATTACAGAACAAGTAGGTGAAACATCACATATTTACAATGTACCATAAAACAATTATTAGAAATCGTCTACAAAAGAGGAAAATTGAAATTTTAGAAGCTGCACACCTTTATTGGATCTAGCACAACCAATGCCCTAGATGCTGTTTTGTTGAGTTCCTCACGTATATGGTACTCTAGGCGGTCTAAACGTATCAAGCTAGAATCACTGCAGAACAAGAAAACAACAATCTTCAGAGAACATTTGAAATAAAATTATAACTTGAAAAGTAAAGTTTTTTTTTGTGATTACGCTATGCCTTTAGGGGAGTATTTGCAAGGACCAATGTTTTGGCGCAAGTATTTTTTAAATTTAGATTAAAAAAAATGTTTGATTCTGCATTATATACTTTCCCCATGGCCCTTAATAAGCAAAAGTATTACAGACATACCACTTAAAATTAAAGATAGAATCAGCCCTCATGTTTTTTTTCTGTAGGATTTTAAAACTTCTGGGATTTTTCGTAATAAGCTCATACTTGAGTTTTTTTTTTTTTTTTTTTTTTGTATCAACCCTTATTTGCAATCATCCTGAAAGAAAAAACCAACCTTCGAGTTATTCCAATCCCCCGAACAAAATCATTTATGGAACTTGCAGTCACCCCTCTGCGTCGCAAACCAGCAAGAGTCATTAGCCGAGGATCATCCCAACCGTCAACCCACTTCTCTGTTACAAGGCGGTTTAACTGCAACAGCATATGGAGATATACTCAGGGTTCCAAAACAAGATGAGGATGCACTAGATATTTAACCACTAGGCAAAAATGTCTAACGCACCTTACGCTTGGACATGACAGTGTTGCTTATATTCAGTCGCGAATATTCCCATACGTAAGGCTGGTAAAGGCCCAACACATCCAACAACCAGTAATATGATGCACGTCGTGTTTCAAATTCAAGTGTGCAAAGCTGCAATGAGGAAAAAATGTATGTGTAAGATGAGAGGGGAAGAAAAAAATGACATCTGTGAGTTATAATTGTTTAAAATTATGCTTCCAAGAAATTGCACATTAATTGTCACTTTCAGTTAGGAGGCCTTAGAGTTATATTGCCAGAAACCCTCTAACTCATCATTTTACATTGATGCTTCCGAACCACTCACGTTATAAGACCATATTACAATGTTTACTACTTTCGTGCCTTAAAGATATGATTGCTAACTTTTATCAGTGTAAGAAAATATCAATTAACATTTCTGGGAGAGTAAAATTTAAGAGTATTATCCTAAAGTGCCCTTAAATTTAATCTAATTATACTTTTTATATTATATTTTGTTGACAAACATGCAATTAAAGGGCAATATAAGGAATGTAATATCTTAACTACGTGATATAAGGAAGACTACAACATTCGTATATTCATTAAATTTACTAATTGAATAATCTAGCAGTTAGAAATGAAATTGCAACTTTAATCAACTATTTTTACCCCATAAAAATAAACACAGTAAATAAAGAACTGACATACCGAGTGAGTTATGTTTTCAAGAGAATCAACAATGCAGTGAGTGTAATCATAACTCGGATAGATACACCATTTGTCACCGGCGTGCGGATGAGCTGTGAACTGCAATATGTACAGTAGTATGCATATCAATGCTTATTCAATAATGGAAAAGTCAACTTTCCTGGTCAATGACTTACCTTGATACGGTAAGCTATTAGGTCGTACATATTGAAATTATCACTCTGCATGTCCTGCTTCATTCTTAATGTTGCCTTCCCCTCTTCAATGAGACCCCCCTTCATGTCATCAAACAATTTTAAAGATTCCTCGATCGGTCTATCTCTCCAAGGACTGTTCATCTTCTTTTCCCTATAATCCTTTATCTCATCCGCCGTCTGCAGTAAACAACAAACGCATTCTTCATCTTAATTAAATGCCACACATAACATTTTGGAAATAAAATATTCATATGTTTAGCAACCACACACTATACTTGATTTAAGTCTTTTTTTCTTCATAATTGAATTCAAACATGATTAATTTATTTTACAAAAGGGTTTGAATCGCACCCACCCATCCACCCCCCACCACACACACACACACAGAGTACATAAACTGGTTTCAGTGAAAAGCTGAATAAGATAAACAAAGCAATAATAATTCAGGGAGGGGGTGGCAAGCGTTTGGCAAGAACCAACCTGGTGATCCACATAAGCATGTCCGCGTTTTATCAGTTCCACAGCTAGATTGTACAACTCTTGGAAATAATCACTAGAGTAGGTGATCTAAATAAATAATACAGCATATATTAGATGCCACCAGATAAATATGCTGACAATTTGGGACGAGACAACATTATGATACATACCTTAAAGGGCTCCCAGCCCATCCATCCAACAATTTCTTCAATATGATCAATATATTCTTTTTTCTCAGCCTCAGGGTTTGTATCATCATACCTAAATAAGAAAACAATAATGGGAAATTTGGACAAATTATTACATTTCAAATTATCAACTAATATGATTAGAATATATATATATATATATATATATATATATATATATATATATATATATATATATATATATATATATATATATATAAATAAGCAGTTGACTTAGAAAACTTGATTTCAAGGGGAGGGGGGGGGGGGGGGGGGTGACCTTAGGTAGCAGCATCCACCCCGCTCTTTTGCTAGACCAAAGTCAACAAACATAGCCTACACAATTAATGTACGAGATAAAGGGCAAGAAAAAAGTTGAAAGAAAATTTAATCTCGAAAATTAGTTTGCCCAAATAATTTACCTTGGCGTGACCAATATGAAGATATCCATTAGGTTCAGGTGGAAAGCGTGTAAAAACCTTTCCACTAGTGACCTTCAAGTGCTTCTCAAGTACTTCCTTTGAGTTGCAAGCCCTAAGCACCGGACGATCACTAAAATATACTTCAGTGTGAACCTGGAAATCAACAAGATCTGAAGTGAGTGAAATACAGCGAAAATTGCTTATCAAGAACTATTATTTACAACCACATAACTCTTATTATTTCAAGAAAAACAAAACATTATCACTACTCCATACTAGCAGAAAAAAAATCAAGATGAAAATAATGTGTAAATATTGGAGGTTAAATGTTGGAGATCGAACTTATTGCACGCAGGGAATTGAAGTTAAAAAATGAAGAATAACAAAACCACATGATAGTGTAGACAAATTAATTTTACAATAAATATATTGACAAAAATGATAGATGACTGCATCTCGCAGAAATATAAGGGGATATTATTTTTACAATAGAGCTGATATAATAGTCTTATATATCCTTTATGCCTTCAAATTTTTATATTCAAACAATCTTACAATTCCCTCTTTCAATGATTGATCTTAACCCCTTCAGGTTTATAAAAAAAAAAAAAAAAATTGCCACAGCCAAACCAAGCAAACAACTCACAGAAAATCAAAGGGCGTAATTTTATCTTCTTGCTACCTTAAAGTTCTGATCAGGTGAAGGAAATATCGAAAAAGGATTGACTTCTTCCTCAGATGGTTTTGGAGGAACTGTTTCTTCTGCAACAGCTTTATCCTGACAACCCAGGACAAGAGTAAGCAAAAGTGTATCGCTTGTTATACTTCAATTAACAAAAATATGTTTGTAAAAATATTTAAATAACTCCAAAAGTGCTGAGACATATTTTTATTGTTTACATATATTTATACTATAAAACACTACACAAATCAGTTAAGCTTACCTCGACTTTGACGGGTTTTTCTTTTTTCCTTTTAGTAGGCTTCTCATTGTCAGCAGCTGTCCTTTCACCGAGTAAAGCATATAATTTGGCATCGATGATTTGCTTTGAAAAAAAAAGAGAAGAATTCAGAGAAATGCTCATGTTAGTTTTGCTATGTTGTGAGATCTTTTGAAAAAGAGAGGACCATTGTTCCAAAAAACGATAGGTGGTTAAAGGCGGATTTCGATATTTTTCTAATTAATATCATTAAAAATCATTAATAAAATAGTTTATAAGAAAGTTGAGAGGAATAGGAAAAATAAGATTATGGATTTGTGACCTAAAAGCAGCAGGGGTTGAAGGCTTAAAGCCTAGAATTCGCAGTACAAAGGTAAGAAAGTGAATTACAACACCTTTATTTAAATTTTTCTTATTTTTTCGAGTTGGGCGACAATTATGGTTTTTGTAAAATAAATTATTGTGCAGCCCGCCTAAACTGCCTAGACCCCTCATGAACCAACCCGCCTTGCCCTGTATGCCTAGAGTGAAATCGAGACGGTTGGCAGCCCATAGGACTTGTTTAGAACACTGGAGCGGTTGGGACAAGAATATATCTAATTTACCTTTACGATCTTTGGATCAGCCCAAGGCTGTTTCTTTCTCATGTAGCCACAAAGCTCACCTGCTGCATCAAAAAGTAACAACTTATTACAGCCTTATTTGTTCAGTAAGATGGCCCAACATATAGCAAGGTATCAAGGTGCTTATTTCAAACTGACCATTGGTTCGGTATCTCTTCTCCAAAATAACAGATTTATTCTCTTCAAAGATCTCATCAACAGCATGCTCAATGTCATCCAAAGAAACCTCAATTCCTATTTCACAACCAGAAAATTCAGTTTCTATGAGTAGATGTAAGAAAAATATTACATTATCAAACATGCTGCTCTTGTGGAGATAAATGCAAAAATCATAACACAAAGCATACCAGGAAAGAGAGAACATTATTTTTTCAAAATATAAAAAAATACTATTACGGAATACTATATATCAAGAGTATTAATAGTTGTTACATACCAACACCACAAGCAGCTTCAAAATCACCAGCATTTAAACCATCCGAGGCAGTAGCGGCTAGAAACGAAAAGGCAGCTTCCAACTGAGCAGCTGTTTTGATCTGTACCATCGAAAAATCGAGCAAGTCAAGTAAATTTAATCACGTGTCTGTGACAATAATATAGAAATAAAATAGCTCAAACCTGTGATGAAACAATATATTTAAGCAGTGTGGGTCTATGTATGAGAGCATTTGCTGGAAATTTCGTAGCAACCTGCCATTGGTTAAAAGCATACCTTTTTTTCATTAGGAGTATTCATATCACATATTAAAAAAATCTACACAGACAAAGTCGTATAAATGAGTTGAAGTTTCATCAACCAATGTTAAGAAGATAAGAGCTGATAAGAAAGTGAGATCCACTCTAGCTATCAATATTGCAAACTTACGGTGTAAAGAAAATTCCCGATGGTCCGGTCACACCCGTCTGATACAGCTGCCTGCAATACCATATTCAATGATATAAAGCTTATGACAAAGTAATCCTATTGTGAAGTGAAATCACATTAGGAAGATCTTAAATTGCAATAGTAAAAAAAACTTACTGATCCACTAAATCAATCAAATTTCGTATAAAATTAAATTACAATCTGATTTTTTAAAAGTTTTTCAGCCTCAAAATTTTTTCATGAATCAAACAGGAAAAAACTAATTAAAAAACTAATCCACAGGATTGAACTACACACACAATCAAAACCCACATGCAGAAAGAAACAATACATTACATAGAAACTACCTCGTGAATAACGGCGGTGAGTTTAGCCGTGACCTTGTTATTAGCAAGGGTGTTTTTGGCCGTCGTTTCTTCCAAACCAATCCTCAGAAACAAATCCAAAGGCTTATCGCCACCTTCACTCCCCGCCATATTTTTCAGAGAAAGAGAGATTGAGAGAGAGAGGGGTTGTAAAATTGACAGTCGGAATTTGAGCGGCTAAAACCCTAGATGGTGAATTGCGACTGCCCTAAGATTCCTTCTCCGGTTTTGGTAGTCAATTAAGGAGACTAATTAAAGAGGGTAATTGACGAATGTACCCTTCATTTACTTTAAATTAAAACATTTCACCTTGAAATTGGATTATTTACATATTGCACCCCTTAATTTGGTAGTACTACGCGTACGCCTCGACTCGCGAGTCGTACTGCCTCGGCCGCGGAACGTTTAGAGGCGCTTGAGTCAATATGACTCTGATAGAACAGTGGTTTTAACCCTCAACTCTTAACTCCACTACTCGGTATTTTTTAATTATATTACTCTTTTTCAACTTTTAGTAAAATCATTTTTTGTCAGATTTAACTTATTATTTTAAGATTGATTTAATGAATTAAAAAATATGTTAAATTAATTGTTTTTATTTTTAATTAATATAATAATTAAAAATATATATTGAAATTAAAGGGTAATAGAATTTGAAAGGACTGTCACGGTCGATCTTAAAAAAATTACTAGTATCTTATTTGTACTAACATAAATATAATACTACTATAAAATCTTTTATAGAAAATTAATTTTTATTACATAAGAAAATCAAATTCATACTTAAAAAGCCAATCTAATCAATTAAAATCAATCTTAACTAAGTAAATAACATTTTTATTATAGTTTTTTTTGTTAAATTATGATTATAATTATTATTCTCTCCATCCCATAAAAATTACAACACTTTTTTTAGGTATCTCACAATAATTGATAAACACAAAAAAAGAAAATAAATATTCTATTTTTTTCACTTTAAAATACTATTTTACTCTTACTTTATCCATCTACTTTTTAAACTTCACTCACAATTACTTTATTTTTCAACTTAAAAATACATTTTTACCCTTTATTTTTTAATCAAAAATGACAAAAGTTAACATTTTTCTTAATCTCGTGCCCACAAAAGTATTGGATCTTTTGTGAAAAAGTAATTTTTTTTATTTTTGAATTTGTTTATGATTATTATTATTATTTGATTTTTTAAATAAAAAAATTATAAAATAATTGAGGCGTAGGTCTCGCCCCGACTCTTATGAGCCACGCCTCACAAACAAAATGCCTAGAATACTAATATTCTATTTTAAAGCACTAGTGTAACACCCATGCGATGCACGGGATATAACTTTACGTGTTTGATGTTTTAACGTGTCCTTGATCTTGCGGTGTTCGTGATTTTACGTACATAGCTTTCTACAATATCGTTTAAAATAATTTGTTTTCGTTTAAAACATACATTACAATAGTAAAGTACATGTTTGAACTTCATTTAAATTCTCTAAAGGAAACATTAAAAGGCAAAATTCTAAATTTTTATTACAAATTTTGAAAGACTTCCTTAAACACCACATTATTTGTTTTGTTTGTAAGTTTACCATTCTCGTCACAACACAAAATTTTTAACCCACTTCTATTCGTCACCCTTGAAACAGCAACGTACAGTTGCCCATGAGTGAAAACCGGTTTCTTAAAAAACACACCAACATCTGTCAACGATTGACCTTGGCTTTTATTGATCGTCATTGCATACGATATCATCAACGGGAATTGTCTTCGTTGAAATTTAAAAGGAATCCTCGAATCAGAAGGACAAAGCGTCATCCTGTGAATATAAACAATTTCATTCGCCTTTTTGCCTCCCAAGACTCGTGCCTCTATAACATAAGTCCCAAGTTTGGTTACCACCAATCGAGTTCCATTGCACAGTCCTGCCGAGTGATCAATGTTTCTTATCAACATCACCGGAACACCAACCTAAAAAAAAAAATCAGTAAACATCAATAACTAAACATCATGTTCATATGCATCAAGCATACAAACAATAAATAAAATAATCTACATTTTCATTTTACGAAGAAGATACCATTTAATATAAACATTAAGGAGCATAACATCCATTAATATTTTATATTACGAACAAACATAAAAACATTACAAATAAGATAGAAATAACCTTTAACTTCAACTGATGATTCGGCAACCCTGAGCATTTGATGGTATTCAAGAATTCAACGGAGTGCATGCTTGCAAACATATTCTCTGCACCCTCAGACTTTTCAATCGAATCAGCACTAAGATATATTCTTTCATCCTTAGAGTGCATCGAAACCATGTAATCGTTAATAGAATCAACTTCTTCCAAAGTCAGGGCCAAAATGGCCCTACCTTGTAAGAATTCCACATCTCCAATATGATTTGAGAAATCCGGATATATTGCATCAACCATTGAACTGATGAAATCATCGGAAGAGGTTATGAGAAGATCATTGGGAATTTCTAGAACAGCAACCCCATCATTGTCGTCTCCTATAGTTCCATCCCCAATCGAAGACATCCAATTAGAGAATTCTCTTAAAGTAATTAAATCATTTTCGTCCACAACATTCTGCAATCTCATATTAGTCGTCAACCTCAAGACTTTGCATTCTCTCCAAATGTTGGAGGAATTAATCGTCGCATGAACAATATCCTGTCTCGTACCTTTAGCAATTACCGGCAAAATTTGACGAAAATCCCCTCCAAATACAATAAACTTTCCCCCAAAGGGCTTTTCATTAGCTCGCGGATCATAACTTCGCATAATATCACGCATTGTTCGATCAAGTGCTTCAAAACAATGCCTAAAAAATTATACAAAGTCAACTTCAGTTAGATAATTTTCAGCAAAAGAAAACACAAACACTGTGAAATATGAAACCTGAGAATGAGAGACGTTTTATTACCTATGCGTCATGGGAGCTTCGTCCCATATAATCATTTTAGCTTGTTGAATCAACTCTGCGAGTTCGGTTCTCTTGCTTATATTGCAGGTTGAATCATCGGTTAAGTTCAAAGGAATTGAAAATTTTGAATGAGTTGTCCTGCCTCCGGGTAAGAGAAGAGAATCTATTCCTCTAGAAGCAACATTCAACACAATATGTCCCATTGAACGAACAGCGGCAGAGAGAGTGTTCCAAACAAATGTCTTGCCGGTTCCTCCATAACCATATAGAAAGAAAATTTGTCCTTTGTTTTCGTGGAAAGCAGACATTATCGATTCATATGCTTGGCTTTGATCACGATTGAGCATTCCGACCAGCCTGATGTGCTCTTCTGTAAGTTTTTTTTTATCGTAATTCATCTCTCCCGCTATAAGGCGATTTCTACCAATAGCTTCATCGTGCTGCGGATACAGCATCTTGGCGTAATCTAAAAGGGTTTTCCCTTTTCTTTGCATTACATCTTCAATTTCCCTCAAGCACAAATTTTTAATTTGATCGTCACTGAGAATCAAATCTGTAAAAAAAAAGAAGAAATAAAAAATCATATTAAGGACTCTTAGACCCGATGTATAGTGCATTTATGTCGTCAACACGGGAACAAACTGTAAAGAATGAATTCGAGATGTTAATAATCATACCAGGGCATTCCAAACGAATACGATATTTATTTAAGATATCTGGTGTGAGTAGATGGCTGCAACTTTCCCAAAGAATCTCTGGCCGACTGACAGAATCAGAAGTAATCAAATTCACAAATAAAATTCGAAGCATTGTTTCTGAACCCCAAACTGCAGCTTCTTCAATGGCTTTAACAAACTCATTATCGTCATCAATCAAACCACGGGCGAAACAGGTTTCTCTAAAGGTTTCATATCGTATCCCGTTATAACGATAAATATCATCATACGATTCACAACCTTTCACAACATTCAACAGAAGTCGCATATAATACAACTCCCCCCTGGCTGGATGTACATAGTTCAATCTCCCTAGAGCAACTCTTCTCTTCCTTGGCCGCCAAGCATGTTCCTTCTCAACCCAAACGAATTTCATAGGAAACTCAGCGTAAGTTATCTCTTTCGCTCTTGGAAATTTACTGTTTGCAATCATCCAAGCTGTAAACATAGTATCTTTACCCGCTGCTCTGGCCACAACATTCGTAACAGACGACCCTTCCCTAAATACAACAACCTGCTCGTTAGGCAGATGAAATTTCAATCTCACAATGTTAGACTGGTTGAAATGAATTTCATATCCATATAACCGTCACACCGCTTCCGAAGCCGATACGTATCTGCAATCTAAATATTGCTTTATTTTATCAACAATTTTATTTCCAGCAGCGTCATTGTGAGACTGATAAAAAACGGCAGTTGCTCGATCGTGTCCTTTGTGAACGTACTTGAACAAATATTTAATAGAACGCGAACGATTGCACCACTCCACGTTAATATGGGATCTATATTTTTTCAGGAGATAAGGGTTATGGGGAACAACAGACCTGAAAAAAAATATGAACCCAATGAGATTATTAGAAGATGAATTTTATACAATGGCATTCTAAACGAAGTATTCAAAGATAAATTTTATTTTTTATTATCTAAGCATAAATAAAACGAAACATCCTAAAAGCATACCTATTGTTAAGTTCAATTCCTCCCTTTAATATTGTCCTGTCATCATCCCTTCTTTTGTAAACGACAAAGCCATCATTATCTACCGTTGTGCGATCAACGTATTTCTTCGGGAATTTTTTTGTACATCGACATTCATCCATGCACGGTGATTTTTTATTTGCTACGCCACACGGACCATGAATCATGAACTCACTGACCGCGTCATAATATTCCCGATCTTCCTTGCAATCAGGAATCTCCGCAGATATAATACCGTCGACGACACCTGGACTTGCTGTCTGGGGGAAATTTTTTATTAACAGTAGAATATGAGCATGGGGCATTCCACGTTTCTGAAACTCGATAGTATAAACAACTGAAAATAAGAATTAAACACAATGAGAATATAAAACTTTAAACTAATTAAATAAGAACACTTGAAAATTAAAAATAGATAAAGGATGCACTAACTCGCAGATAACTCCCCAAACAGCTTTCCCTGACGAATATCTCTCAACATGTTGTCTAACTTAGTGTGGAACATTCGAGAACGAATATCCGGTCGATCATTTGCAGTCAATCCTCTTTCTTTAAAATACCTCTCTATTTCATCCCACTTCGGATTACACGTGAGAGTAATAAACAAATTTGGATATCCTACCCACCTACATACAACCATTGCGTCATGATAATTCTGTATCATGAATCGGGCACCACCAACGAAAGAAGAAGGCAAAATAATCCTTTTACCAGTTTCTACCAAGTTAGTCTCTCCACTAATTAATGTTTCGCCCAACGCAGCGTAAGAGTCACATCTGAAATCCTGCTGATGATTTTTTATGTAAGTAATTATGTACAACTCAACCATCGTATAAGCGTCAACCAAGAATTGTTGAAATAAACGTCGTCCAAAAAGAATATGAGGAGATTCAGTATCCCTTTCCTGCAGCATGTAAGAGAAGTACTCTTTCATTGAAACCTTTCTTTTTTAAACTTCTTTACTCCTAGTCATTTTACGATGAGGAACGTCATCTCTAAATCCGTCTTCTCCGTGCAAATATAGCAACGGATACTGGAGCGGCAAATACGACACATGCAACTCATTTATGCGTTGTAAAGTCTTTGATCGAGTTTCAATAATAATAATATCCCTGTGATCCTCCAGGTTATCAACATCTCCAACAATTAAAGCCGCCACCTCCGAAACAGTTGGAAAATTGTATCTTTGGCCATCAGAACTCCTTCGGCAAATCAACCTCAGTTTAATGTCATCTTCAGTGAACAAATTTTCACTATGTTCACGTATCTTTTCCCCGGCATAGCGAAACCAAAGAACCAACATATTATTCTCATTCAGTACGCTCTTGAGAAGAGAGAGGATCTCGGCATGAAACTCAGCATCTTGTAGCTGAGCCTGTTTGTCTGCAGCGTTACTGTTAAACAGACAATGCGATATTAATTAAATTTATCAGAATTTAAATAAAAAAAATAAAAACCGCAATCTCGATGCAAATAATTGAATACCATAAATTAATCAAAACATCTAACCTTACGGAATTAATTCTATTTACTACTTCATTTTCAGTGTCGTAGATGTACAGTTGAGCAAACATAGCTCTATCGCTTCGGGTTGGGAGTAAACTACCAATCAAATGATAATTATCGCCATTTAATCTGAAAATAGGAGCTTCCCTTCCGTCGTTAAATGACTTGTCGATCTTCCCTCCCATTGAAGTGAAAGAAAAGATCATATTGTACATTCGCATTGACTTTTGAAATTTTTTACTCATCGGCCCATTTCCGTACAATAAATCTTTGTACTTTTGTGGAGGGTCCAGGATGGCTGGTAACTTAATTTTACCCGAGTACCAAAAAAACAGTTGTTTAACTATCCTAATACTTTATATAAATAAAACAAATTATCTACAAAAAAAAAATATCATTATGAATACACAAATGACATAAAATATAATAACAAATACTAACCATGAACGCAACACAAATTATACTTTGGACAATCTTAAGAATCCTGAGCTCTACGTTGGACAATCTTAACATACAACTGTAACATACACCTGCTCGTGCATAAGTAAATAACGATTGTCTCAAAAAATCCTCATTTTTTATAAAGATTGTCTCTGACTCATTGTATACGATATCATAATAGGGAATTGTCGACGTTGAAAGCGAAATGACAATCTTGAATCAAAGGGACTAAAGATCAGTTCATTTGGACTTATTCTCAGTTTCAGTTCAGTTCAAACCTATTAAGTTCAGTTCAGTTCAAATTCATTAAGTTAAGTTCAGTTAGTTCAGATTCACAAAGTTTAGTTTAGTCATTTTAATTTTTTTATTCATATTTAAATATTTTAAAATTAAAATGAAATTGAAGTTAATTTCAGTTCAATTCATACATATTAAGTTCAGTTCAATTTGTTTCAGTCCAAAAGTACATGTCATGAGAAGCAACCTCGGAATGTAAACAATGCCATCTTTGTTTTCGTCTCCTAAAACTTCGTCTCAATAAGATAAGTTCTCAGCTTTGTTATTACAAATCGAGTACCATTACATAACTTGACGGTATGATCGATATTTCGTATTAACATAATTAGGCTCTATTGAATGTTGTAACCCATTAGATCCCGAAAGAAGGTGATCATTAAAATATGTTATTGAAGAGTATTGTGGTTTAATTAATTAGTACTGTAATTAGTTGCAGTGCAAGTTGGAGCATATCTTGAGTATAGCCATGAAAAGATGTTCGGTTGAGTGGGTATCGATGACAGGGGAGTCTGCATTTTCAGTTTGTTGAGTTTTGCGTCTCTTTTTATTGAGACGAATGATTTCCAAACCTGATTCTGCAAAACAAATCTGTACAAATGTAAATCACGGACAAATGTTCAATAAAAACGAAAAATAGGAATTTGCTTTTTAGAAATCGAATAAATTAACCACATAATTAAATCGAGATAAAGAAACTCAAGTGGTGGAATCAGAAAGACAATTGTAAATTGTAAAAGACATGTATTTTCAGATGATTGGAAGAGAAATAGTATAGGAAAAGTGATAAACAGTAAAGATAATGGAAAATGAGTGTAATTCTTAAAATTATTTATATTTATATGGTAAAAATCTACAAAAATATATTTAAAAGAAATAAAATTTTGTATTTATAATTTGGTATAGAAAATAAAAAAAAATTGGTGAAGTGTTTTAACATAATGGAGTAATTTCTGACACTTTCATTGGTCACTTAAATCATATAAGTCGTAAAAAGATGAATGATTAGCAATTGAAGTTCAATTGTGGGTATTCAATGGTCATGTAGCTAATAAATTTAAATGGTTGAATAATTTGTTTGTTTGTATATTTCAACTATCTCAATTCTCAATAGCTATTTTTATTAATTTACTTTTATTTAAAATTTGATATAGAAGATAAAAAATCATTGAATTGTTTTAAGGAGAAATTTCTTGCGCTTTGATGGATCACTTAAATCATATAACCCGTTCGTGTAAATAATAAAAGTATGAATGATTATATAATTAATAAAAATAAATGGTTAAATTTATGTAAGTAATGTTAAATCTAATGGGGTTGGGTAATATTCTGGTTAGTTCATTAATAAATATCATTAAAAAATAGAATACATAGAATAAAAATTGTTTTAGAAAAACGCAAATAGATTTTGCAGCTAGAAGCCATAACACTAATCGCATATAAAATGAATATGTAGAATTAAAACACTGTATGAGCCAATATATAATGCTTTTCTGAAAAAAAAAAAGGAAAAATAGTCTAACAATCAACGACATCACTGTATGAGCCAAAATATAATGCTTTTCTGAAAAAAAAAAAAGGAAAAATTGTCTAACAATCAACTGACATCAGAATTATATTTTGGCTCATAAAGTATTTACATAGCTTCTCCATGACTATTTTCTCTATAATAAAAATATTTAGGTCTCTGAAAATAGGGGAATTCGTGTAAAGACAAATTTGAAGCCGATTTTGGGCCAATATATTAAATATTTAAAATTTAAAAATAATACCAATTTTTGTAAATTTAAATTTCTTTCTTCCAACAAATGCAATACTCCTGTAATATGAATGCACGTGTTTTCCAATTTACCTTAAAACTTATAATAAGTTTATGTTTTGGTATCGGTTGGAGCATCTCTCCTACTCCAAAATAGGTTTTTGGTATCGGTTGGAGATGCTCTTGAACACTTGTTCAAATAAAAAAACTTAAGCAACTTCCATGTAAATTTGATTATGCTTCCCCAATAGACCACACGGAAAGATCGAATATTGTATAAAGTATCCTTAGAGACTAAAGCATAAAAAAAATTGAGTACACATCACATGAAGGTTATAAGATTATAAGAATTGAGTAAAAATTGAGTCACATTAATCAAACATCAGGTTATAAGAACCATCATAATTTAACCGTTAACGCAAGTATATAAGTTAATTATATTCAGTTCTTAACCTAAGTATATAAGTTAATAACAATAACCAATTAGTATTATAAGTATTTTAATTGTACTCTATCAATCCGAACTAATTATGCACAGTTTAAGATAATGTATGCCCGTGTATAATTTATGTGCAAGCAAACACCAATCCAAACCTAACGATAAAATTCATAATAAATAGAAGCAGAAAAGTAAATCGGAGATTGGCTTTCGATATTATACGAAAGGATTAAACAGTAGTTCAGGGGAATACAAAGCCAATAAAACCATATATACTTTTTTTTCACAAAAGCTCTAGCACATATCCAGAGTGCAGAAGCTAAACCACAGATAAAGGATCTCTATAACCCATACAACACTCCAGCATAGTGGTCAAGAAAAAAACCCTTCTCCTTGTCACCCTTGCTAAAGTATAGTACAACCCTAACTTTATCAAACGCGTGCCAAGTGAGCAGGCTATCTAAACCCAGCTTGGTGGCACTTCTCGGCCACACGCTCCACGCTTAGCGACATCTCCAACCTCTCTCGTACCCCATGCAGTCCCTGAGAAGTTCATCGAGTGGTTCACTTTGTAAACGCGGTCCCCAAAGTAGACGCTCAACAAATTCAGTAATTCCCGCAAGCTTCCCGGGAGGGATTTCCCTGTTATGGCCTTGATGAGGTAGCCGAATCTATAACTATTTAATAAATTGGATTATCTCAACATTAATATTAAGCTGCCGTTAAAATACGGTGATGCAAGATTTATAACAAATAATCGAAAATCCAGTCTCTTGTACTTTCTATTTAGGAAATTCATTCAATCTTCTTAGGCTCAAAGAAGAAAAAAAATCTTCAGCATTATACTAAAAAAGAAAGTAATTTTAATTGTTCATGAAATAGAAGTCCAATTTATTAATAGAATTACCCCTCTGTAAGCTGGAATATTAGAAACTCTAACAACCGCATTAGAGGTTCCCAAAAAGTCATGAGCAGCGGTCGTCAAAGCAGTTGAACTTTACTTGAACATATTTAAAAAACCATTAATCTGAAATTAAAATATAATTGACGAAACATACATTATGAAGATTGAAGTACTTTAAGTTATTTGACTCAACCGCTAGATCAAGTCCTATAAGTTCGGGAAGTTTAGGCTCGCGAACTCCCCGCAGAGCTTGTACGTACACGACCATGTCTAAGGAGTACGCAGCAGCCTCGACCGTCTCATACGTCCCCAGCTTTTAACTCATTATAAAGATAAAACATTACATGTAAAAAAAAGAAACAAATAATTCAAAATGCTTGCTTCAAGTATCGATTATTCCCTAGATTTCATACAATCAGATTTCTCTTGGATGAGATGTACTTTCTATATCCTTAAAGAAATTTTTGTACTTATAATTATATTAGAGTGATATGTTAAAAGACTAAAGTGAGTCATATAACCATGATAAATTGTGTAAACTATAAAAATTTGATTACAACATTTTGGATCAAGAATGTGATTTGAATAAAGAAAGTGAAATTGGATACAAATAAATGGACTAAATTGAGTTATAATAATTTTTTTTATCAAAAATATATATAGAAAATCAATTAAAATAGAAGTTCTAAATTAAATAAATTGTGTAAATAATAATATTGTGATAAATTAATATTCTACATTAAGGTTGTTTAATATATAAAACCAAACAAATTAATATATTAACAAATAAATATAAAAACAAAATCAATAATAAAAAAATATATAAAAAAACAGAGATCCAAAAAAATTGCGCTAAAAAAAATACTCATGTTCAAACAAAATTTGTGCAAAAACAATATGTAAAAAATAGTAAGAGGATAAGAAATCATTAAAATTATTTTTAATTAATAATAATATTTATTAAAAATTAAAGGTAAAAACATGAAAAAAAAACAAATTATACATAACAAATTAATTAATAAATTAAATAAAAAATACTTACAATTAAATCTACAAAACAAAATATCAAAATAAAATATAATAAATCATTAAAATTAGTTTTTATTAATAATAATATTTATTAAAAATTAAACGTAAAAAACATAAATTATACATAACAAATTAGATTAATGAAAAAATAAAGAATATTTATATTAACAAATAAACATAAAAACAAAATCAATAATAAAAAAACAATATAAAAAAACATAAATCCAAAAAAATTGCGCTAAAAAAAATACTCATGTTCAAAAAAAATTTGCGCAAAAACAATATGTAAAAAATAGTAAGAGGATAAGAAATCATTAAAATTATTTTTAATTAATAATAATATTTATTAAACATTAAAGGTAAAAACCTGAAAAAAACAAATTATACATAACAAATTAAATTAATAAATAAAATAAAAAATATTTACAATTAAATCTAGAAAACAAAATATCAAAACAAAATATAAGAAATCATTAAAATTAATTTTTATTAATAATAATATTTATTAAAAATTAAATGTACAAAAAAATAAATTATATATAACAAATTAGATTAATAAAAAAATAAAAAAATACTTATAATTAAATTGTTAAAAAAATTATATTGCGTTTATAAATAAAAATATTTCATTGATAGCTTGAAAAAAATAAAAACAAAACAATAAAAAATTAAATATTTATTTGAAAAATATAACCTTAATAACTGAAAAAAAATTAGATAGGTAAAAAAAATTATATTAAGTTAATAACAAATAAAATTAGAATATAACATTTATAGCTGAAAAAAGTAAAAAAATATTAGACAAATAGGTAAAAAAAAATTATATTATTTTCATAACAAACAAATAAAATTATACGCAAAAAAATAAAAAAAAACATTAGACAAATAGGTAAAAAAAATTATATTCAGTTCATAATAAATAAAATTAGAATATAACCTTATAAATAAAATTAGAATATAACCTTATAGATGGAAAAAAACAAAAAAATAATTAGACAAAAAAATTATATTACATTCATAACAAATATAAAGTATACTTAAATATGTTAGAATTAATTATCTGATTGAATATATTTATGCACGCAAGTTCCAAAAATTAAGAATCCTTAATTGAGATATTTTTCTATATAACTTAGGTAACAATTAATTAAATTCTAAAAATTAAGAAATTCAAAAAATTAAGATATTTTTCAAGATCAAAAATTAAGAAATATAATTAAGATATTTTTCAAGATCACTTACGTGAAAATTACAAAAACAGCGTTAATGAATAGTAAACTATAAATCGCTAAAAAAAATATAAAAACTTTTGTGTTAAAATTAATGTATTTAAGTTCAAAATATAATGTATATATATAGAAAATAAATTAATTCTTATAGAAAATTTAAGAAAGCTATTGAATATATAAGCATGTTGTCCAAATTTATTTAAGTTAATATTCTTTGAATTAGCTTTCACTAAAATGGAAAGTTAGTTTTAATCTGTAATAATTTTTTATAAAATAGAAATTTAATCTTAAATTAAAGTATGAAATGTGTTTTTTAAACGGATAATTAATAAGATGGAAAATAAAGATAGAAAATTTATAACAAATATTAAAACTTAGAATTAAAAGCTAATATTATCTTTTATTAAAATATATTATGAATTACATATAACAAATACATAAAAATTACAAAAGATAAATTATACTAATGAAATAAAATATTTTGATCATCAATTATATTCTATACAATTGCCTTAATAATATGCATTAACTAATTGATCTTCTAACAAAATTATATCGCAACAATAAGCCACAAAAGAAGAAAAACCAAATAAACGGTAAGCACCGTTTATGAACAATGAAAAAAAGAAAAAACTTACAATGATACTGGAAAATAAAAAAGAAAAAAAACTATAATAATAAAAAGAATACATTTTATTAGAATTGAAATTATTAAACTGTACTGCAAGTAATTAATAAGATAACGCAAAATACTTTAATAATTAATCATACAATAAAAAAATCACTTAAATTGTTGCTAAAAAATAAAAATAAAAAATAGTGTGAGTTATCACTTTAATAACAAATACATTCAAAATATAATATCGCTACAAATATCAAAATGTAGAATTTTTTTTTATTTACATAATAAAAACATTAAATTGAAACATTTATCGCAAATTTAAAATAAATATATAAAACGTTGTTTTTGTATTGATTTAATTGGAGGATAAGGTTGCATTTAAATATGGATCAATCCTAATAAATAAAGAAATAGCAATAAATTTGTAATTTATTATTTAAAATTAATTTGCAGCATTAATGTAAAGAATTAAAAAGCAACAAATAAAAATTATTTAATATCTGAATTTAATATGTTTTGAAAAATAAAAAATTAATAAAAGTTGCAATTTTAACTCATCGCCATTAGTCAGCTTGGGAGGCATGACTTCTCGTTTTACATTCATTTCATCTTTGCAACAGAAGAATTGTGTACTCATAATGTATAACGTCTCCTATATCTATAAAAAAAATTAAAAAATTACAAACTTCTCTGGAGGAGATAGAAAATTATACAATAGTATGAATATAACAGAAGAATTGTGTACTATAACGTCTCCTATATCTATAAAAAAAACAGACAATTAAACAAATTACAAACTTCTCTGGGAGGAGATAGAAAATTATACAATAGTATACTATAAACTAAAGAATAAAAATCAAACTGGACAATCCTCAAGACCATTGAAAACATGGGTTGCATAAATAAGTGTAGAACAGAAAAGGAAAGGAATCCAAATATCATAAGCAAACACTAACAAAAAATAAAATAGGATGATTTAGACACTAACACTTGAATAGCTTTAGACTTCCTAAATCAAATATCCACCTACATTAATCAAAAAATGCATTAATACACTGCATTATAATCAATTAATTATACATTTCCACCTACATTAATCAAAAAATGCATTAATATACGGTTATAGACCAATAGACAAAAAAATAAAAATAAAAAACACTTCAAGTTTAAAAAGAAAAAGATAAATTTGCCCAAAAAAAATGAACTTCAAAACTCAGTATAAAACTTATCTAGAAACAAACCATAAGCAAAGGGAAATTTGGAATCCTCGAATAACAGGAAAAGCTTGCCCAAAAAAACAATAACCTGACCTTGGTTAAAGGATGAGAAGGAACATAAACTTATTGTAAACTGACGTACCGAAAACATAGCTTGTGGAAAAAAATTCATACCTTAACCTGCAAAATAAAAACATGAATATGAAATAGCTAAGAATGATAAACCATAAATATATATAAAATAAAGAGGAATAGAACAAAAAAATACACTTAACCTGCATGAAATAACTGAAACTGATTCAAACATGTACAATTTAGAAAATAAAGAGAAATATAATAAAAAAATGCATACCTTAAACCTGCCAAATCAAACACAAAAGACAGAAAATAATTAAAACATGTATAATTAGATAAAATAAACAGATAAATAGAAAAAAAATACATACCTCAAAAAAAATTCTTAAAAACAAAAAAATGATTAAACCACGTATAATTTATAAAATAAAGAGGAATATAGCAAAAAAATACATACCTTAACCTTCAAACTTAAACACAAAATTACTAAAAATGATTAAAACATGTATAATTAATAAAATAAACAGAAATATAGAAATAAATACATACCTTAAACCTGCAAAAAATGATTAAAACATGTATAATTTATAAAATAAACAGAAATATAGTAAAACATGCATACCTCAAAACTGCAAAATAAAAATAATTAAGAAAAGACAGAAAAAATTAGTAAAAAATTAGTAAAAATTAGTAAAAAATTATTGACATGAACATGAACTAAAAATGATTAAAACATAGAAAATAAAGAGAAATATAATTAAAAAATACATACCTTAACTTAACCTGCAAAATTAAACATGGCTAAAAATGATTAAAACATATATAATTAATAAAATAAACATAAATATAGAAAAAATACATACCTTAAACCTGCAAATTAAAACATGTATAATTTATAAAATAAACAGGAATATAGTAAAAACATGCATATACCTCAAACCTGCAAAATACAAATATTTAAGAAAAGAAAGAAAAAATTTGTAAAAATTAGTAAAAAATTATTCTCTAAAGAAGCACATAACTAAAAATTATTAAAACATGTAAAATTTAGAAAATAAAGAGAAATATAATTAAAAAATGCATAACTTAAACCTGCCAAATCAACACAAAAATAGAAAAAAATACATTTATTAAAAACAGAAAAATGATTAAACATGTATAATTTATAAAATAAAGAGGAATATAGCAAAAAAATACATACCTTAACCTGCAAAATTAAACACAAAATGGGTAAAAATGATTAAAACATGTATAATTAATAAAATAAACAGATATATAGAAAAAAATACATACCTTAAACCTGCAAAAAAAAATGATTAAAACATGTATAATTTATAAAATAAACAGGTTTATTAAAACATGCATCCCTCAAACCTGCAAAATAAAAATAATTAAGAACAGAAAGAAAAAATTAGTAAAAATTAGTAAAAAATTATTCTTAACCGACCTAAATTACTTATGATATATAAAGATCCAATAGAAAAATACCATGAAATTTCATACCTTGATTAAACCTGACAACCTCAAATTTCTTCGTGGAAGCGAACTTCAAGAACAGGAAGTTGAATCACTTTTCGACGATCGATCATAAAGATCGGAAAATACTGGAAAAAAAACATGCATATTCAAATATACTGCAGGACCTCAAATTCGCTTAGAAAAACATTAGAGTCAATAAGCTATTATTAGCCTACTACACATCAAACTTAGAAAAATAGCAAGACCATATAAAGTTGTTAGAATGATTTATTAAAAAAATTAAATACAATTACAACAAAGAAAACAAATTAAAAAAATCCATATGAAGTACATAAACTTACATTGAGCTATTGAGCTGCAAACAAATAAAAAAAACATTGATTATAAAATTATACAATAAATTAATTCAAAGAAATACGATTATAAAGAGATACTTACCTTTTAAACCTGTGAACAAATCAAACAAAAAACTTGATTGTAAATCAAATTATAAAAGAGAAAAAGCATTAAAATAATTGCAGAAGAAATTAATAAACGGAGATATTGACATCTTCAAAACAAAAAAAAATAATAATAAATTAATTCAACGATTATAAAAATACTTACCTTTAACAAAAAAACTTGGTTGTAAATTAAATTATAATAGAGAGAACAATAAATAAAAACCTACAACCAAAAAAATAAATGAATTAGAAATTAAGAAAAAACATTAAAATAATTGCAGGAAATTAATAAACGAAGATTACTAACGTTGACATCTGCAAAACAAAAAAAACAAAAAAAAAAAAATTAATTCAACTATTATAAAGAGATAATCAAACAAAAAACTTGGTCGTAGAGAACAATAAATAAAAACTTACAGTGCATCTGCAAACCAAAAAACAAAAAAAAAACAAAAAAAAAAACAAATTAATTCAACTATTATAAAGAGATACTTACCTTTACCTGTAAACAAATCAAACAAAAAACTTGGTCGTAGAGAACAATAAATAAAAACTTACAGTGCATCTTCAAACAAAAAAAATAAACAATCAAATTAGAAATTAAAAAAAACATTAAAATAATTGAAAGAAATTAATAAACGCAAGAAACATTGACATCTGCAAAACAAAAAAAACAAAAAAAACAAATTCTTATATAATTAGAAATAAAAAAAACATTAAAATAATTGCAAAAGAAATTAACACTGAGGCAAAATAAAATAAAAACATCAATTAAGATAGCTTTAAGACATTAGAATGATTTATGAAGAACAATAAAATAATTAAAAACAATTAACAAATTAAAAAAATACATATAAAGAACTTCAAACCTAAAAATAACAATGCCATATAATAAAATAATTAAATACATCTAAAGAAAACAAAAGAAAACAAAAGAAAACAAATGAAGTTCAGAAACTTACATTGAGAGCTGCAAACAAATAAAAAAACAGTGATCATAAAATTATACAATAAATTAATTTAAAGAAATACGAGAGAGATATTTAAAGGAAAAAAAATTGTTGTAAATGAAATTATAATAGAACAACAATAAATAAAAACTACAAATTAAAAAAACAGTGATCATAAAATTGGCAAGAAACTATTATTAGATTATTACACTACAAACCTAGAAAAATAGCCAGGCATATAAAGTTGTTAGAATTATTTATAATAAAGAACAATAAAATAATTAAATACATTACAACAAAGAAAACAACTTTAAAAAATGCATATAAAATTCATAAAGAAAGAAACTTAGCTGCAAACAAATAAAAAAACAGTTATCATAAAATTATACAATAAATTAATTCAAAGAAATACAGAGATACTTAAAGTGAACAAATCAAACAAAAAAACTTGGTTGTAAATGAAATTATAATAGAACATAGAGAACAATAAATAAAAACTTACCATGCATCTGCAAACCAAAAAAATAATCAATCAAATTAGAAATTAAGAAAAAAACATTAAAATAATGACTATTGAAATTAATAAAGAGATCTGCAAAACAAAAAAAACAAAAAAATAAATTAATAACGATTATAAAGAGATACTTACCTTTAGAGCTGTGAACAAATCAAACAACAAACTTGATCTGCAAACCAAAAAAATAAACAATCAAATTAAAAATTAAGAAAAAAACATTAAAATAATTGCAGAACAAATTAATAAATGCAAGATACTAACGTTGACATCAAAACAACAAAAATTCTCATATAATTAGAAATTAAAAAAAAATTAAAATAATTGCAAAAGAAAACGCAGACTTGGGCAAAAAAAAATCATCCAGATAGATTTAAAAATATTGAATTGCAGAGAAAAAAGCTTTAATAATGCAAAATAAAAAAAAATCATCAAAAAATATTGAATTACAGGAAAAAAATTAATAATATTGAATTGCAGATAAAAAAAATTAATAACTCACCAATGAAATTTTAATGATGATGAAAAGGATTTTAAATAGAATTAATTCAGTTTAATATGAAAAAAAAATTGGAGAAAAAATTGGGGGCTTGGAAGAGTCTCTCCGCATCAGAGGGAGCGAAATTTGCAAGAAAAAAAAACACGAAATATGCATACCTCAATTGGAATAGGAGGAAGGCGGGCGGCGGAGTAGTCGGAATTCGGGATGGAAGAGTCCTTCAATCGATCGTCAAAATCTGAAAAATATGAAAAAAAGAAAACATGCAAATTCATATATATACCTAACGACCTCGAATTTGCGATGGAAGCCTCCTCGGAGAACAGGGAATTCGATCGCTTGGATGAACAGATCGGAACAAATCGGGGGCTTGGATGAGTTTCTCCGCTTCTGATTGGAGGCATCGAAATTTGAAAGAAAAAAAAATATACATACCTCAATCTGAATACGAAGAAGAAGATCGGAGAAGTAGTCGGAGTGCGGCGGAGAACAATCGGTCTGCACATGATGATCGAGGATGGGGCTGGAAGACGACGATGAAGGGGGAAGAAAAGAGAGAGAGAGAGAAAAAAAAATTATGTATTGGAAATATGAAAAGAATTTTGAGGGGAGACTTTTTATTGGAGCTGTGAAAAAGGTGAAGAGAAAAACAGCTGTTTTGTTTGTACATTGCGTTACGCAAAAGCCATAAAAACTGATATTTAATAGTTAATACTTTTTGAAGAATAAAAAATTAATAAAAGTTGTAATGTGAACGCATCCTTGGTATGCGGTCAACTTGGGAGGCTACGCTTCTCTTTTATATATGTATAGATTGCTACGTACTACTATATTTATCTCTAGAGTTTTCAAAAATATAAATTTTATATTTTCAGTTTCATTAATTGTTTTGACATTTTCAAATATATTTTATTTTATTTTTGAATTAATATAAAGATAATTTAGAAAAAAAAATCATAATTTAATATTACAAAATTTAAAATAACATTTAAATTATGTAGTACTCCGTAGTATTAAATAATTTGAAAAGTCAAAGTGATTACTAAATTGAATGTGAGAGGGTATATGATAAGAGGCAACTCAAAATTATATAATTTGCACCATTTTTGTTCTCTTTATTCTTGATAGACTTGCAACAAATATTGTTCATTTGTTTTATCTAGACACAAACAATTGTGACAAGTTGACCATAAAATTTGTTTTGGGATTCTTCCAAGTTAAATTTGTTTCTTTACAGTATAGTTTTGATTATCCAAATAATGACTCGACCAAATCAAATTTTGCATCTCAATAAAAATTTTGTTACACATATCTATTGATTATATAGTTCAAATTTTGCATCTCAATCAAAATTTTGTTACACATATCTATTGATTATATAGTTCATTTGTGTAAAAAAAAATCCACTACTTCTTAATTTAAAAAAAAAATAGTGAAACTTCTCTAAATAGATGAAGTATGTCTTAATTAACAACTTGACAATCAAATTCGTATATATGCTGTTTGTATCTATGTTCAATTTATCTATGTTCAATTTATACTTTCCTATTTTTTCAAAAGAGCGATTAGTTTTTCAAAGAAGTACAAATTTATCAATAAAAAAGTATGATCTGTTTTTCTAAGAAGTACAAATTTATCAATAAAAAAAGAAAAAGTATGATCTGTTTTTCTAAGAAGTACAAATTTATCAATAAAAAAAGTATGATCGTCGTTTTCAAACGGAAGTTGAATCCAAATATTATGTTAGTTTCCAAACATAATGGTCGGCTCACATTTAAAGGATTTTGTCAAATTTACCATAGTTTAACATTTTGCAAACTCTTGGCTTGAACATTGATGCGTCATAGTGTGCTTGATAGAACAAATTCAAAACTAATTTTGACGTAAATTATTGAAAACAAAAAAAGTTGTGCATAATATTACTACTACTATTTACTAATAATGCATTGTGCATAAATACAACTGTAAAATCAAACGAAAACCTACTAAAGAATTTAACATGTTCTTGTTACGGAGTAGCTTCATAAACTTTGTACATATCAGATGTAACTTCTTTCAACCAAAGCCCAGGCAATAAAGTCTGCATAATAATAATTATAATAAAAAATTAAAATAAAAAAAAATAATAATATTAAAAATTATTATCGATGCTACTTACATCTATTCGTCTCTGAACAACCCGAGCTCTCTTTTTCGGCCGCCGCGGCAGCCGGCGGCCGACCATGCCATAGAAATCCTCTTCGACCTCTCTTTTCGATAGACCCACCGCGAAATTCGGCCTCTCTTTCTTCTGCCCGTTAGAAGCCGCGAACCCGCAGCCGCCGCCGCTCCTCAGCCGCATGGACGTCTCTGCCCTCGGCCCCGAATCGAGTCCCGGCGCATCCGCCGTCAAACCCTTCGAATCGTCGGCGGCGGAGGAGACGCTCCCGATCGCCGGAGGGGAACCGCGAATCTCGATTTCCTCGGCGCCGCCCTTAAAAATCGCGTCCCTCATCCTGTTGGGCGCGGTCTGCAGATCCACCATCAGTTTCTCCCTGACGGCGGCGATCCCGTCATGGACATCGCCGTCGACGTCGCCGAATCTCCGGCCGCCACCCGAATTTTGAGATCCATGAACGAACTCAAGAGACGAGGAGCCTCCCTCCCCGACCGGCTTTCGACGGTGGCGGCGGCGGGGCGACGAGTTGACCTTCACACATCGGATATGTTTTTGTTTCTTGTTTACCCATCGGAGCTCGCAGGGAATCGTGAAATTGTGGAGGGCCTTCGGCGATCTGTCCGTGGCCATCGCCATAAACAAAAAACAAATGTTGCGACGAGGAGGAATGAAAAAAGGGGTTTCTAATTTCTCTTGAGAAAATGGGTTGGGACTAGATGAGGAGTAGTGTCATTTTTATATGTAGGTGTGGGAACTATTTTCACGCTTACTATATTTTTTTTCGGATTTAATTTTTGAGTTTACCATGGCCGAGATAATTAATTGCATTATTTAGCTCCTAAATATTTTTAATATTTTTTTAATTTAAAATATAATTTTATTTTGAAATTTTACTTTGAGATTACTTTAATTTTTAAATTACAAATAATATTTTTATCTTTATTTTTTATGAGAAACTCAAAAAATAATATTTTTGTTAATTTTAAATGCTAAAAAACTATTCCAACTTTTTTGACAAATTAAAAATAATTAGATCAAAATTTACATTTTTTGTTTCAAATATTAAATGCCTTCTTGTCTTTTCCATCAAAAATTGAACCTCAACGCTAAAACCTATATGAGATATTTTATTTCTAAATATCAGAGGCAAGAGGCTGGATCTTCATTTGCCGTTAACAAACAAAGTGTGGCAAGATTTTATAATTTAAAGGTAAAAGTCAGAAAGTTTTAAAATAGAGATTTAGTGCTCAGAAAGATTTTAGGAACTCACATAGCCCTAGGGTCCAACTGGGAAAGTCCTTATAAAATCGTGAAATGTTTTTAAAATGGAGCATACGAGTTAGAACTACCATATGGCATTTCAAGAACAATATCTATGGAACGCGCAACATATAAAGAAATTCTACTAGTAACAGATGGAGATGCGGGATTATGAAATTATTCTCGTACAGAAGATGGAATGAACAATGATATTTGTGGTTCAAATATCTTTTTGTTTAAAGTGAAAGTATTTTTGTCTAAGAAATAATGAAATCAAACTCATCTCAATTAGTACTTTACTCATTGAAATTTCTTATATTGTTATAGAGAGAAATTATATGTTTCCCAGAGAGCATGTGAATTATATTGCAATAATATAATGATACGAATGATGACTCGTAAAATAGTCAACATCTAGGGTCAAAATAGAAAAATTAATAAGGTTATGAAATACTATAAGCTTTACCCAAAATAATAATAATAATAATAATAATAATAATAATAATAAAATAAAAAGAGAGAGAGATCAACGAAAATACTTCAAAATAAGCAATATTATCTAAGAAAGCATTGAAGAATTAAAGATGCAATATTATCTAAGAAAGCATTGAAGAATTAAAGATGTGTAAGCTCTTAAAACGATGTCTCGCAGAACCAAAAACCATCAACGTGGAAACGAAAAGACAAACATCTCAAAATATCCAAAATAAGTTGAAAACAGTAGCACTTTGAACTTTAGAGCCTACTAATGAAATTAACAAAGATCTTCACCGTCCAGGAGTCTTGTTTGCGAGAGGAGTCTCTGCAAGGGCCAAGAGAGAGGCCAAAACCAGGGCCGAGTCAACAACCACCGGAGCTCAGGTGGTTTATCATAAAGGATAAGAATCATCGAGCGTATTTATGAGGGTCTTGCTCCTCGAAGGACGAAGACGATTGGTCAGATATTTTCTAGAAGCAAGGACATTGTTGCTGATGGGATTCCTGAAATGAGCTACACGTAGAATCACAAAATTTTACCAGTTCCATGGTGAAAAATAGAAGAAATTAATAAGTATGGAGTTGTAGTGATGCAGATGGAGGCTTATGGGGAGTCTAAACGACGAACATCTACATAAATTTAAAGTTGAACCGTAGCGATTTTTTGTTTTTCATAGGAAACTAAGTAAGTTGTGATGCGCGGATACCTTTTTAATTAAAAAATAAAAAAATAAAAAATTAGAAAAATAATAATAATAATAATAATAATAATAATAACCACAATAATAATGTTTTCACTAAGAAATGAGATTTTGCAAATAATAAGTAGTAAAACTACAAATCATATAGAGACGCGGGCACCGGAGGATTTCAGTTTCTGGAAATATTTATCATCTATTTAAAAAATCGACCAAATAATTACTTGTTGGAAAATGAGCGTCTCGTAGAGTGCATCGATTTGATATCTCATACGCTCAATTTCGAGTAGTATGGATGAGAAATTAATTTTCAAAGATGTAACTTAGTTGAGAATTCAAAATGAGATAATATCCTAGTAATAAAATATACATGGTGTAGTTCATAAACATAGGGGAGTACCCTATTATACATACATTTGTGCTATTTTTATTGTTGAAAAAATAATAAAATAATAATAAGATAATTATATTGTTATTATTATATAAGTTACATTTGAATTTAAGTATGAAATGACACTACTACAAAAAAACAGCCTTTAACATCGGCTCATTCACATCAGTTCTCTAATAACTGATGTGGACGGAATTATTTACATCGGGTTCCTAAATAACCGATGTACTTAGGTACATAGACATCAGTTAACGAAAACACCGATGTCATTATGCAATTAAATGTACATCAATTGCATAATAACCGATGTTAATATTTTTTTACATCATTTTGAATACATCTGTATATATTAACCGTTGTAATTTTGTTCTTATTTATATCGGTTATGTAATATACGTTGTAATTTTTTTTATGTATATCGGTTGTGTTTCACCGTTGTGATGTATGGGTTTACTTAGATCGGTTATTGCAATATTACGGTTATATAAAAATTTGACATAAGAACTTATTTAGTAAATAATTAGTAATAAATTATTTATTTCCCATTATTTAATATCAGATCAATTATATTCTTAATAAACTTAAAACTAGGGTTATTAAATAACTTAACTCTTTAGCGAAAAAAGAAAACTTTTCTGCCACAACCGTCGATGACTGCGCGGGGCGCCGCTGCCTGTCAGGCTGTCACCCACGGCACTCACTTTCTTCAGTCAGCGGCGCTGCTTCTTTCGATCGTTGCCGCCGAGATCTGTGAACGGTTGTTGTCGGAATTGGTGCCGCGGCGACATCAACGATCGAAAATTATGCGAAAGAGATCATCAAGCCCGACGGCGGATCGGCCCGGTGGTTCACGCTAATCTCTTGCGGCCCTTATTTTAAAGATTCCCATTCTACTTTTCTTGCCCGGTAAAATTTCTCATTCACTTAAAATGAAAGTTGGATATTTTAGGTGCAGTTAAAAGTCTGCTTGTTCTTGCAGGTATGGATGGTATTGGAATTGGTCTCCAATTTGATGATAATCAACTAAACAATGGATTTAAGTGTAAATTGTGAATTTGTGAATTTAATTTTACCGAACTCACTCCTCCATTACATAAAGTGCTATTCATAGTTATAACTTTTTTTTTTCTCTCTTTTTGCCCAATTTCTAATTTGTAGAGTTTGATTTCCATCTAATTAGGCGGTTTATTGAGGCGATCGTCCACGAGAGCAGAGATGATCCGCTTCATATGTGGATCAAGTGAGTTTGTACATTTCACATTTGTTGTCTATTAAATGGCAAGGTGCGCAAAAAAGTTACAGTACTTAGTGCACACACTTACTAAGTTCAATTTTTTTGAAAAAGGTGCATCAAATGAGTTCATGAAGCGTTTTCCGCCCAGTGAAGACTCTTCAGGGTTAGTTGTGTTATACGAACAGTGCGTGCGCGCATTCTGACATGACGACTGTTACAAGGACAATCTAAGGTACCTGAAAGTATAGTTGGAATATGTGAGTTCAAGATAAAAAGAAAATTTGTTTCATTTATTGTATTTTTATTTTAGTCCTCACTGATATATCTTTTATTCTGCTATTCTATTCTAGGAGTTGTGGTAATGTAAGTTGTGTGGAAATCTTAAACATGTTTTGATGTTAATGTTCTGCTATTCGTTAACGAATTTGTTTGATTCATATCCCACTTTCACATGTCTTTGTTAAGGACAAAAAAATGGGCTCATTTTATCAATTTGTGGCAGCGCCCAAAAGTGTTGGAAGCCTTAAGAGTGGTCATTGATGGCAGCAAGCCAGTTGAGGTTAGTGAATCTATGCTAGTTTATAAATATTATAGATATATAATTGAAATTAATGTGTATTCTAAGACATTGTGTGAATGAGCTTTTGATCAGTCTTCACTATTATCCATTAAAGCTTTATATGATGTCAAATTATCTATATATCACTCATAGCAGTATGATAGTATGATAACTCTGGACTTGTGGGACATTGGGAATGGAGAACATGTTTATGGATTGTAAATAATGCACTTTTAAATTATTTTTAGTATAACTTATGTAGTATTTGATGGAGTTGTATTCTAAATGTCTAGTTTAGTGCAAATACGGAACTCCTTATCTATACCTTAATTCGAGATATGATTCAAGCATGATTGCATTTAATGCAATAGTCCTTGATGTATAAGTAGACAGTATGGCGTGAGGAGACACGCGAAAGATCATACTGTCGGTTACTCGTATACTATCGAACAGTAGCTCACGACTTAGATGGACAGGGATAATCCATTGGTACGTCGTAGTGTGACTGGTAGATAGTCGGTCTTGACTATCATGTTACACTCGTACACTTGGTGTATTGAGCAGGACCACGGGAGGGCGTTCGATTTATACTAATCGCAGTAATCGAACTAGACCTCAGATATTACGGATATACGAATTCCTAATCCATATATAATTATAGGTGCGTGTGTCCAGTTCTCGGTTCTTTGACTTACTAGTGAGTGAGACTAATTGATTAGTCGATATTCTCGGTAAATTGGGAATCGGAATTGTACACACGGCATGCTATAGATTATAGACAGGAAACCGTGTCCCATTTATTGGGTTGATGATGTCCCCGAGATGAGCTCATAAAGTTTATCATGTAAACCCTGCAGGTGGATTCGTTCCACATGATAATAAGGATGAGTGATACTAGTCTCGGATAATAAGAAACGAATTAATTTAATTATTAGTAATTAAAGTTAATTCGTGGACATACGATATCTTAAACACGGGGAAAGTCGTATATGTAATTCGGCGGAATTATTATTGTTGAATAATATAAATTAATTATTGGGAATTCAATTATAATTTTATAGTGGAATTAATTATAATTAAAATTGTGGAATTTAATTAAGGTTTGCCTTTTAGGACGTCGAGTTAATTAAATTGCAATTTAGCCTAATAATTAATTTCCATAAGGTCCCTGGTGTAGCTCTATAAATACCTCACCCTCTCTTTCTCTAAACCTAAGAAACGCCGCTATTTTATTTTTGCGGAGAAAAATAAATTGTTAGCGCTGTTATTATTTTCTGGAGAAATTAATTGCTAGCGCAATTATATTTCTGAGACAGAAGATCAAAACCTACACTAGCCGCTATAATTAATTCTGCCGAGAAAATAAAAGCTTGCGCAATTAATTTTCCTCTGCTTAATTAATTCAGATTAGTGCAGTAATAATTCTGAAGAAATAATTTTGCTTGCGCAAATATATTTCTGAGACAGAGGATATTATTCCTACGGTGGGTTCAAGAGAGAAAGGGGAAGAGGAAGGTTCAGCGAATCGTTGCCCACTCAACGGCTGAACATCGGGGATAGAGACATACACCGGAAGGCTTCGTGGTCTCAACAATTCGGCTTCTCCGAATCACGCGACAAAGGTATAAGAAATCGAACCCTAATTTTGCTTTTATTCGATTTCTTTCTCGTTGAAAATACATCGGATCTAAGATCGGGTTTCGGGTGTCGTGGATCGTGTTCCTCGACTACTGGGGGTTCAAGGACCTTCGGATCGGTAGTCGAAAGAGGAAAAACGGACCGGCAACGAGCCCGGAACAGCAGAACGCGCTGCTGTTCGCGGACGAACAGCGCCCGCTGGAAGGCTGGCAGCGCCCGCTGCCAGGAGCCTTTCCAGCGACCGCTGGTTAAGGGCAGCGCCCGCTGCCCGAGACAGATCAGCGGGCTTGTCACGCGGTTGTCCTCCGGGGCGATGGCTGGGCGTGATTTGGAACACGGGCTGTTACGTGAACGGAGCAACGCTTCTGGAAGTCGACTGGGAGTGTTCGGATGTTCGAGCGATCGAACGAACGCATCCCGGGTAGTCGATTTCCAACAATTGGTATCAGAGCCGGTTTTGTCGATTCGTTGTATTTTTGCGAGACTTGTTTTGCAGGATTGAACCCGATTATTATGGCCATTGTTTTTGTGCTGTATGTTTGTGGTTTGTTAAACTCTTGCGAGATCGTTTTGGTTTTAAATCGTTGCTTGTTTGTAATAGATAAAAAACGACGGGTTGAGTCGTTTAGGTTCTATTTTTTGTTTGTTTCGTTGAATCCGGAAATGTATAGGATCGATCACCTTGTATAGGATCGATGCCGGAAGTAGTTAGTTTTACTTATGTAATGTTGCTGCTACTTGGTGGATCGAGAGAAGATCGAAGGCCGGACGAACGAGGGTCGAGAAGTCGAACCCGCGGCTGACTGAGCATGAACAGCGCCCGCTGCCCGAGGCTTGGCAGCAACGCCGCGGGGGTTCGACGGACTCCACGGAACGCTCGTCGAGGCTTGGGGCGATACTCCAGTGGGAGGAGTTCGTCTCTTGGCACTTAGACGAGTCGGTGGTGGATTGAGACCGAGACGAGCAACGAGCCGAAGTTCCGAGAAGACGTGCATTACGAGATATTTAAGGCCATAATAATCGGGGCCACGTTAAATGCTTTATATGTGTTTACGTGCTTTTATTATGCTTAAATTGTTTATGCATGTTTATCCCTTTCGTAAAATACTAAGTGGGAGAGAGATTGGAAAAAATCCCGCGGTCTCCATTCTCTGTTTTGATAGTGATGTGTGTTACTTACGAGTTGGCTTTAGTGTCATCCTCCCTATCGGATAAAGTCGACACACGGATATCACTGGATCAAAATTCGAATTTAAAATCCACTTATAAATTTGAACAATTATATTTCTCAAAAGCAATGCCTAATCTGTCATTCAAAGACTAATTTCAACTCGACTCATTCTCACCCCGGGGAGTGGAATGGAGCCAAAGCGCTTGGTTATGTCGATGACACAGATTAGAGACTTTCGAGTCATTCGATGACTAGATCGATTGTCTGATTGGCTCCCTCACTTTGTGAGAGATAGGGCTCAATTGCATAATTGATCGCTGGTTAGAAACTTCGAGTTTCACTTACGAGATATTAAACTTTGAGTAATAAAATTGTGAAATTTAATAAATGTAAGAGTCAGTTAACAAAGTTGTTTGTTTTAGTAAACGTCCACACTATCGTGGCTTGCTAAATGGAAACGGTACTTTGGGTTAATTAAGATTATATGACATTTAAATAAGTGAGATTCAATTAATAAAGTTGTTTGTTTTAGTAAACGTCCACACGAACGTGGCTTGCTAAATGGAAAAGGAACTTTGGGATTAATTGAGGCTCGACAGTTATAGAAAGTCGTGGAGGACCGCATGTCAACGTAAACGTCCACAAGAACGTGGCTTGCGGTGGACATGTAGTTCCCGAGCGGTGGACTTAGTACTGAGAAATGGTATACACTTAGGTACGCTTTATAGTATCCTCCCCATCGGAGTCACTGCTATGATGATGTACGACCGAAGTGAAATCCAATCATAAAATCATTTGGACTGGTAAACGTCCACAAGAACGTGGCTTGCTATGTCTGATGGGATTTTGGAAATGATTAGTAGTTTAATGATATCACTTGAGGGAAATGATATCGAATTAAACTCATTGTTTGTTTTATATGGTATTATTTCTATTAAAAGTCAACAAACTCACTGAACCTGATTGTATGGATAAGAGAGGAAACTTGGACATTGTCCTAACTGCAGAGGAGTACAAATATGTACTCCAAGTCAATTGACCTGCTGAACCAAATGATGCTTCCACTACTGAGGAAAAGAAGCTCATTGGAAATGGATCAAGGCTATGAGATGACGCGGAGCAACATTATGGCTTTCATGTCAAATGTGCTGCGACATCGGGATCATGCCATGACCATTACCTATGATATGATGCTTAACCTCAAAAAGTTTTTGGTTATCAGGACAGGACAGCCGAGCAAGATGAAATGAGTCAACTCATGACATCCATCATGTCGGAATGAACGCCCGTAAGGGATCACGTTCTTAGAATGATAGACTATCTTAATGAGATAGAGATTCTGAGAACAATTATCAATGGGGTAACCCAGGTTGATTTTGTGCTCCAGTCTCTGTCGAGAAGTTTTGAGCAGTTCCGCCTAAACTATAACATGGATAAGAGGTCTTATTCATTGGCGGAGCTCCTGGTTGAACTGCAAGCGGCTGAGGGAATCTTTAAGGGCTCTCAAAACACTTGTGGCTGATAAATTGGCTCTTCCTAGGCCTTCGGGCGGCAAAAGGAAGAAGAAGCAAATACGGAAACCCAGTGGGCCTAATATATCTGGACCACGGAATGGGACAAGCAAGCCCAAGGGGCAAGTGCTTCCGTTGTAAGCAGTTTGGATACTGGGAGTTTTAATTGTCCTCTCAAGCAACAAGAAGTTATAACCTACATAGGCAATACTGTTAAGGTAACAGCCGTTGCAGTGGGAGATGATAAATGTTTTTAAACGGTAGGATTTAAGTTCTAATAAATTGTCTTTATGTGCCGGCATTTAGAAAGAAATTTCATTTCGGATTTCTAAATTGGTTTAGAATGGATATTCTGTTTCTTTTGATAGTTTCATACTTTTCAGAGTAGGAAACGGGGTTGTTATCCATTCTGGTACATTGACAGACAATTTAATACTAAATCCGTATTCTTCCACGATGCAACACACCGGAGAAAATAACACATTGTCGAATCTCAATAAGAGTAAAGATCCTTCTAGGATGAATCAAATGTACTTATGGAATCTTAGGCTAAATCATTTTAACTTGAGTACGATTCAAAGGATGAAAGCTGATGGACCACTCAGCTAGGTTGGAGGAAAGGACCTTCCAACCTTCGAATCATACTTGGAAGTTTTAATAACTGAGCAATCCTTTACGGTTAAAGGGAAAAGATCCAAGAAAGTACTAGAGTTGATTCGCTCTGATATATGCAGACCTCTTTGAGGAGTAAGGCATACTTATCAGAAAATGGGATTAACTCCCAACAGACTACACCATTTATGCCTCGACAAAATAATGTGTTGTAAAGAAGGAATAGGACTCTTATAGATATGGGAAAGTAGAAAATGAGTTATTCGGAGTTACCTAATTCGTTTTTGGGATATGGCTTGGAAACAACGGCGTTTATCCTGAACTTGATTCCTTTGGAAACTTGTACTGATATTCGGCTGTTTATAAGATACCCTAAGAAAACGAATTGAGATATGTAATATAGTCCAAAGGACCAGATGTTCGTTGATTGAATCAACGTTCGAATCTTAGACATGGACTATATATACACAAGATCACAAGCCCAAGAGTAGAGTAATACTTAATGTGCTTAAAGGGACTGATCAAGACTTAGAACCAGCCTAACTGAGTAGTTCACTACTGTAATCTTTAGTCACTAAAGACACACCGGAGCGTCGTCGTAGTGGGAGGGTTGTTAGACAACCCGACAGGTTCATGTTTATAGGAGAGTCTTCGGACTTGTTACCTAGAGAACATGAAGCCGACCCCTGGATCTATGACGAGACGCTGAAAGATCAAGATGCTCAGTCTTGGCAAAAGACGATGAAAGATGAGATTGAATTTTTGAATTCAAATCATGTCTGGGATCTTGTAGCACCGCCCAAAGGTGTAAAAGCCATTGGTTGCAAGTGGGTGTACAAGATGAAAAGAGGGTCTGACGGGAAGGTGTAAACCTTCAAGGCTAGGCTTGTTGCGAGAGGGTGCACTCAGAAAGAAAGGGATCGATTATGAGTAAACTTTCTCGCCAGTAGCTATGCTAAAGTCGATCCGGATTCTTTTGTCTTCACATGGAAGATGGAAGTCAAGACGGTTTTCTAAATCGAAGTCTTGACGGGACCATCTATGTGGGACAGCCAGATGGATTCATCGAAAAGAGCCAAGAGCATTCGGTAAGCAAACTTAATCAATCTTAGGATTGAAGGAAGCTTCAAGATCTTGGACACATGTGGACCTATGAGAAAATCCATTTCATGGATTCATTCAAGGCATGTTTAGGTCCTGTGTGTAATAAAGAAGTGACAGAAAAGATGTGGTGTTTTCTCATTCTTTATGTAGACGACATCCTTCTAAATTGGCAACAATATGAAAGATGTTATCGGACATAAAGGGATGGTTGTCCGAGTAATTCAATGTAAGAGACTTAGGAGAAGTCGGGAATGTTCTTGGGATCAAAGTAATAAATGATCGCCAGAAAAGAACATAGAACTTATCTCGATCCTCATACATAAATACAATTCTTACTCGTTGCTGCATACAGAATTCCAAGAAAGGTCTTCACCTTTTAGATGTGGAATTCATCTATCTAAAGTTTTGTGTCCGACACAATAAAAGAGATAGATGAAGAGTAAGCAGTTCCCTGCACCTTAATGGTGGGAAGCTTAATGTATGTAATGCTATGCACGAGACTGATATCTGCTATGCCGTGGGCATGGTGGTGAGATATCATAGTAATCCTGAAAAGTACAACTCGACTGATGTAAAGAACATGTTTAGGCTCCTACAGAGGACCAGGAATTATGTTCTGAGTTACAAAGCAGTCAAGTTGTTTCCTTTGGATTACATAGAATTGGATTTCAAATCAAACAGGGACAGTCGAAAGTCGAAGTCAGGCTATGTGTTCTCACTGTGAAGTGGAGCAGTCACATGGAAGAATGTAAAGCAGCGATGCATTACGGGCTCTACCATGGAAACTGAAAGGATAACGGCCTCTGAGGCAGTTAAAAGGTCAGTGTGGCTCCAGAACTTCCTAAGTGACTTAGATGTGGTTTCTAGTTCACCCAAAGCTATTTTGAATAGCGGTATTGGCAAACTTGAAATGCCACGAGTCCACAGTGGGAGATAACATGTAGAGCGCAAGTACCACCTGATTCGAGAGATCGTCTAGTAAGACGATGCAGTTGTCACCTAGATAGCATCGAGAGGATTGCTTGGTAAAACCCGTTCACAGAGGCACTTCCAGCGAAAGCGTTGGGTAGGCGTGATGAGGTTATGGGAATCTGATGTTTGGGAGAGGGCGACTAGACTTTTAGTATAAGTGGGAGATTGATGGAGTTGTATTCTAAATGTCTAGTTTAGTGCAAATACGGAACTCCTTATCTATACCTTAATTCGAGATATGATTCAAGCATGATTGCATTTAATGCAATAGTCCTTGATGTATACGTTGTAGACAGTATGGCGTGAGGAGACACGCGGAAGATCATACTGTCGGTTACTCGTATACTATCGAACAGTAGCTCACGACTTAGATGGACAGGGACAATCCATTGGTACGTCGTAGTGTGACTGGTAGATAGTCGGTCTTGACTATCATGTTACACTCGTACACTTGGTGTATTGAGTAGGACCACGGGAGGGCGTTCGATTTATACTAATCGCAGTAATCGAACTAGACCTCAGATATTACGGATATACGAATTCCTAATCCCTATATAATTATAGGTGCGTGTGTCCAGTTCTTGGTTCTTTGACTTACTAGTGAGTGAGACTAATTGATTAGTCGATATTCTCGGTAAATTGGGAATCGGAATTGTACACACGGCATGCTATAGATTATAGACAGGAAATCGTGTCCCATTTATTGGGTTGATGATGTCCCCGAGATGAGCTCATAAAATTTATCATGTAAACCCTGCAGGTGGATTCGTTCCACATGATAATAAGGATGAGTGGTACTAGTCTCGGATAATAAGAAACGAATTAATTTAATTATTAGTAATTAAAGTTAATTCGTGGACATACAATATCTTAAACACGGGGAAAGTCGTATATGTAATTCGGCGGAATTATTATTGTTGAAATAATATAAATTAATTATTGGGAATTCAATTATACAGTAGAAACTCCGTACAGTCATATAGTTGGGACCGGGAAAAATTATTACTATAGAGAGTTATTCTTATATAGAGTTTTACAAAATAAAAATAATTTTTTTCGTATAAAAAATAATATAAATATAAAAATAAAATATATCGAACTTAATCAATTTAATAGTTTTGACTAACTATATTTGACCATATATATATATAAATTGTATTTAATATAAATACTAATGAATCTAATGACTATAAACTTTGATAATATACTATATGCCATTGATTTTTATAAACATTTTAAGTTATTTTAAACATGTAATTGATTTTGATAAATAAAAATATTATTAATATATATTTTTATTATATATTAATCATTTATTCTTATATAGAGGTATAAATCCTTAAGGTGGGACTTGAAAAATATATGACTTATGACAATGTGGAGTTTATTCCTATTTATAACTGGTCTCGAGTCGGGACTTGAATTTTTTATTACTATAGGAAGTTTATTCTTATATAGAGTATTACTATATGGAGTTTCTACTGTAATTTTATAGTGGAATTAATTATAATTAAAATTGTGGAATTTAATTAAGGTTTGCCTTTTAGGACGCCGAGTTAATTAAATTGCAATTTAGCCTAATAATTAATTTCCATAAGGTCCCTGGTGTAGCTCTATAAATACCTCACCCTCTCTTTCCCTAAACCTAAGACACGCCGCTATTTTATTTTTGCGGAGAAAAATAAATTGTTTGCGCAATTATTTTTCTGTAAAAATATTTAGATCAGCGCTGTTATTATTTTCTGGAGAAATTAATTGCTAGCGCAATTATATTTCTGAGACAGAAGATCAAAACCTACCCTAGCCGCTATAATTAATTCTGCAGAGAAAATAAAAGATTGCGCAATTAATTTTCCTCTGCTTAATTAATTCAGATTAGGGCAGTAATAATTCTGAAGAAATAATTTTGCTTGCGCAAATATATTTCTGAGACAGAGGATATTATTCCTACGGTGGGTTCAAGAGAGAAAGGAGAAGAGTAAGGTTCAGCGGATCGTTGCCCACTCAACGGCTGAACATCGGGGATAGAGACATACACCGGAAGGCTTCGTGGTCTCAACAATTCGGCTTCTCTGAATCACGCGACAAAAGTATAAGAAATCGAACCCTAATTCCGCTTTTATTCGATTTCTTTCTCGTTGAAAATACATCGGATCTAAGATCGGGTTTCGGGTGTCGTGGATCGTGTTCCTCGACTACTGGGGGTTCAAAGACCTTCGGATCGGTAGTCGGAAGAGGAAAAACGGACCGGAAACGAGCCCGGAACATGCCTCCTCAAGAGATATTGTGCAATGCTCAAAGTGGTGGTTAAAACGTCTATGAACATACATAGAGTACCTTTGCAACGCATCAATAAATGTTTGTTTACTTTTCAATGTAGTGATAAAACGTGTTTTTGAAATTTATGTATTTTCATTATTTTGTATGGAATTGAATATTTAGGTAAATGTTAAATATTGAAATAATTATAAATGTATATATATTTCAAAATATTTTTTTTTTTATTAACAAATTTACATCGGATGTAAAATAACTCGTGTTAAATATCTAACTTTACATCGGTTAAATATTTTAACCGATGAGAAACGTGGGAACATACATCGGTTAAATAATGTACAATTGGACATTACCTTATGTATTCACATCGGTTCCTACAAAACTGATGTATTTAAAGTTATTTATATCGGTTTCAAAGAATAATATTACATGATGTGAATGTATCATAGACATCGGTTTTTTATTACATCGGTTATTGGAACCGATGTTAAATATGTCACTTATTTACATCGGCCTCTTGGACAACGGTTCGACAACCGATGTTAATAGCTTATTTTAACCGTTGTTATAGGCCTTTTTCGTAGTAGTGTGATAGTCATTAGTGACCATAATATTAGTACGACTTTGAATGGTGAGACGTTACAAATTTTGATTTGGCCGTCCACATTCAACGAACCACTTCCTCCAACATTCTCGATATAAAGTGCAATCGAGAAGCACTTGAAAACGACAAAGAAAGAGGAGAAACGTCGTGAATACTCGAAGAGAAACGAGAAAGAATGAAATTGTTTGAGAAATATACAGACGCATTCCGAGCAATTAAATCGCTCTCGTTTTTCTTTTGTTTACCCCGTTTCTTTAAGAGATGTTACAGTGATATGTTGTGAGGATTAGCATATGGCTATTAATGATTCAAATGAAATCACCTATGTAAGAGAGAAGTGGGGCGCTTCGAAGAGAATATAATAAGGCATATTCTTAAACACTTTTACAGAACCAGACAGATGTTCAGGGCCAAAATGAACATAACTATGAGAACTGAGAGTTGTTAGAAAGAACGTGAGTGGAGTATACTATTGTTTACACAAATGGTGAATAGTTCAATGACATCGTGTCTACTATTTAACTAGTAAAATAAGTATGCTTTCACCAGGAAAAGTTCAAAGGGTAACACCTATCTATTCTATGCACGTTTTAAACTTTGAGTTATATCACCAAATTTTTTATGGTGTCTGTATAATTTTCATTTGTTGGAGTAGTATACTTAATGTCTAGATTTGAGTATTCTGAACTCCTTGTACACTTTCATTTACCTATTAATAATGAACATTCATTTGCTTTTAATTATTGTTAATTAAATATATGCAAATTATAGTCCTGGATAGTTAGTATAGTGTGCGACGTCACACAGAAGATTATACTATCGGTTACTCGTATTTAATCGAACAGTTGCTCACGACCTAGATGGACACGGACCAATCCATCGGTATAGTCGTTGTGTGAGAGAGAAAATAATTTGTCTTAATTATTTTATCACACTTGTACACTTGGTGTAATGAGCGGATCGCTTGAGACTTATCAATTAGGTTTGCTCTGTGATAATTGATTCAAGACTCAGTGTATTTTATTCTTAATCCCCGATACAATTGCAGGTGTGTATATTTAATATATGTGACTTTGATTTTTCAAAGGAATTAACCGATTTAATTATTGGGTTAATTACCGGTTAAGTTGGGTCACTATATTTTATATATGGCATGCCGTGAATTCTTGACGGGACAGTGTATCCCGGAAGGGTTGATAATATCCCCGAAATGAGCTCATAAGGATTTATTATGTAAACCTCGCGAGTAGATTTGTTCCCGCATAATAAATAAGGTTGAGTGGTACTAGTCTCGGATATAAGAGATGAATAAATTTGTTCCCGCATAATAAATAAGGTTGAGTGGTACTAGTCTCGGATATAAGAGATGAATAAATTTATTAAGCAATAAATAAATTTTATTCATGGATATTTAAATCTTAAATACACGGAATAAATAATACTACTGGAGAAATATTATTTGGATATAATATGGTTTAATATTGGGAGTGCAATTAATTTATATAGTGGAAAATAAATTAATTAATATTGATAAGGATTAATGGACTTGAGAATTGAGCTCAATTTAATCTTCAATATTGGAAGCCCAATATTCCACCTCCTTAGGATCCCCTACGTAGCCTATAAAAGCACTACATGGTCTTCACTTTTTCATAAGACAAGATTATCATACTTGATATTCTAGAGAGTTGAAGAGGATCCATAAGCTTGGAGGATCGTCGCCCACCCGACGTTCAAGCTAGTGCAAGGAATACGTGGGAAGATCATAAGGTCATCTTGATCTCGTTTCTCCGAACAACGAATCAAAAGGTACAATATCTAAATGTCTTTGATATTATTCGATTTGAATTATCGTGAAATACCGTTGAACGCAAGATCCGAGGTACGAGACCATAAACGGGGGACGATCGCGTGGTGGTGGCGAAGCCACCGGACCACGGGCGATCGCCCGATTAGGGTTTCGGCGGCGTGGGCATGGGACGAACCCCGGCTGGACGCCGGGGTGCGATCGATCAATCGATCGATCGCGGGCAGCTGCTGGGCACGACGGCCCAGCTGGAGGCGGGCCACCCCAGGCGGCGGCGAGTCGTCGGACTCGCCGCTGGGGCTGCATGGCAGCCCCACCCGATCGATCGCTACATGCGATCGATCCCCTCGATCGCGCGGACCCCGCGGATGGGGGTTCGGGCTGGGCGCGCACACGACTTCGGTCGTGTTGTGCGTTCGGCTCGTGCTCCGGCTCGTACGTGGTGTTCGTGTGATCTCCGGCGATGGGTTTTTGATCGGGCTATGGTTTCCGCAAATTTTAATAGCCCGGGATATCGAATTCCAACAATTGGTATCAGAGCGTGGTTTACGTTCGCGGTATTTTCGATAAAATTGTTCTACCTTGCAGGGTTTCCGACTATTATGGCTTAATTTATTATTCATTTAATTTATTTTTTCATAATTATTGGATTGATTAAACTCTCGGACATGTCGAGATTCGTTTTTGGTGGTGAATGCTTGTAATAGTAAAAATTCGGGGGTTGACCGAATTTAGGTTTATTATTATTGTTCTAACTTTTTCCGGAAATTAGGGTCGATTTCATGTAGAATCGATACCGGATAGTGTAAAATTAAATTTGTAATTTTTTTTGCATTGGATCGATGCCGAAACGACCGCCGGAGAAGACGTGTGACGAAGGAGATGAACGTGGGGGTGATTAGGGCTCGGATCGACCAACCCCATGGTCAATCCATGGAGGATCGATCGATTGCATGGGAGGGCGCCGAATTCGCGCTTCCCGGCGGCGGTGCCACCGGCGGTGGTGGCGCGCCGGCTGGGTGGTGGCAGCGGTGGTCCTCGGTCGGCGATCGGCGGTCCGGTGGAGGGCGCGGGGATCCTTGCGATCTTCGTGCTCTCCCGGTGATTTGCTTTCCTAATTGATTCGGGATTTTTCCTTTTTGTGTATTCCTATTTTTGGGAACTCTCATGGATTAGGAAAAGAATCAATTTGGAATTAATTAGGATTTCTAAATTGATTATTTCTATTTTATGGAAATATTCATGGATTAGGAATCTAATTAATTTGGAAAGTAGAAGAGTCCTAAAATATTTTATTTCCTTATTTCATTATGGAAATCTTCTAGAATATTCCAAGTGGGACTTGGATAGATTATTCTAGAGATTTAATGAAGTAGAAAGGGAAAATAAAATAAATAAAAATATTAATAATATTTAATTTTATTTTTGATTTATTTTCGATTGACTTAATTATTATTAATTAAGTATCTTTTGGATTTATTAAAAATAAATAGATTTAAATATTGGAAATTAATATTCTCGTCACATGGAGCATTCAAGAACGAAGACTGAAGACTAGAAGATGCGTACGGAGATGGAGTAAAGCCATAATAGTCGGAAAATAATATTCTAGTATTATTTTGACTATGTGATAATACTATGTGTTTTATTACTTGTATGCATGCTATATGTGTTTACTTTTATGCACTAGATAGCGTATCCCTTTGTTATAAAAAGCTAAGTGGGAGAGGGTATGGAAACATACCCATGGTCTCCATTGCTGCTCTCTTGGTGACTTTTATAAACTTTTGAAGTTTATATAGATAAATTATTGGAAGAGAGTTCTTGTAATTCCTCTTACAAGAAACATTGATTAAGTTTATCAAACAATGCCTAATTTGTCTTTCCAAAACTGATTTCAAGTCGACTCATTCTTACCCCGGGGAGTAGAATGGAGCCAAAGCCACTTGGTCATGTCGAGGACACAAATTAGAGACCTTCGTACCATCCTTTTGAAGGTGGATCGATTGTCTGCTCGGCTCCCTCATTTATGAGAGATAGGGTTGTTCGCATGGTGAATCACTGGTAAGAAACTTCGAGTTTCACTTATGACTCTCCGCGTCTTGATTTACAAGATCGAATGGATCAAGTAATTGGATGTCAATTGTAAAAGTATTTTGGTATAGTAAACGTCCACACTATCGTGGCTTGCTATACTGAATGGGATTTTGGATCGATTGATGTAGACAGTTATAGAAGGGAGTAAAGGATTCGTATGTTGACGTAAACGTCCACACTATCGTGGCTTGCGGTGATATGCGAGTCTCAAACGAACTTCTTAGTACTGAGCGATGGTTAACACTTAGGTACGCTTCATAGTATCCCTCCCATCGAGGTAACGCTATTGATGATGTACGACCGAAGCAAATCTAATTGCTAAATCATTTAGGTGGGTAAACGTCCACACTATCGTGGCTTGCCTTACCTAATGAGATTTTAGATGTGATTAGTGATTTAATGATATTATTTAAGGGAGATAATATCGGATATTAAATTGTTTGTTTGTTTTATGTGCTTATAGGTTAAGAATGACTGTGACCCCACTTTGTGATATACTTAAAGATGAAAACTCACTGGTTCCATATAGTAATGGTTGGGAACGAAATCTGGACATTGTCCAGACTGTTGAGCATTCCATATCTGCTGTTGTCCCAACTGATGAGGACATTAAAAATGACCTCAATATGATGTTGAGACATAGCGTGGATACCGCTGAAGAGGTGATTGACATACTTATTGTATTTCATCCACTCGAGGAATCGCTTAAAAACGATGACTTGAGAATGAAACTCATAAGTGTGATAAGAAAATCACAAGCTCTTATGGCCAAGGTGGAAGTGCAAGCAAAGAAGCCCAGTGGTTCCAAACCACGGAATGGGAAGAGCAAGCCGCAAGGCAAGTGCTATCGATGCAAGCAGTCTGGGCACTGGAGGTCTGATTGTCCTCTCATCAAAGGTACAAAATTTTCCTTAGTCACTGAAACATTATCAGTGGTGTTATCTACCAGCACCTGGTGTGTAGATACGGGGGCCACTGATCATGTCTGCAATTCATTGCAGGGGTTCCAGGAAACCCGGAGACTTAGAGAGGGAGAGATCGTGGTCTACATGGGCAATGCTGCAAAGGTGGCGGGTGTTGCAGTGGGAGACGTTCACTTACGCTTTAGTAGTGATATGATTTTAGTTTTACATAATTGTCTTTATGTACCCAATTTTAGAAAGAATTTAATTTCGGTTTCTAAACTTATTATGAATGGATATTCTGTTTCTTTTGACCACTCCGTGATCATAAGAAGAAATAGTGAAATTATCTGTTCTGGTACATTGGTAGACGATTTATATATATACTAAATCCTGAGTCTAACACGATGCAACTAACCGAGAGTAATAACACATCTACGAACACCAATAAGAGAAAGGAACCTTCTAAGATGAATCAATTATACTTGTGGCATCTAAGGCTAGGTCATATTAACTCAAATAGAATTTAAAAGTTGAAAGCTGATGGTCTCATCAGTGGTGTTGAAGGAGAGGACATTCCAACCTGCGAATCCTGTTTAGAGGGAAAAATGACCAAGCGTTCTTTTTCTGGTAAAGGACGGAGAGCTGAACAAGTATTGGATTTGATTCACTCTGATGTATGCGAACCTATGTCTACTCAGGCAAGGGGAGGGTACGAGTATTTCATTACTTTCACTGATGATTACTCAAGGTATGGATTTATATACCTGATGCGCCGCAAGAGCGAATCCTTTGACAAGTTCAAAGAGTTCAAGGCTTTTGTGGAGAACTTTCAAGGTAAATCCATTAAATGGCTGCGATCTGATCGCGGAGGCGAGTACCTGTCTGGAGAATTCAAGGCATACTTAGCAGGGAATGGGATTGATTCCCAAATGACATCACCATATACTCCTCAGCAGAATGGTGTGTCGGAAAGAAGGAATTGGACTCTTATGGAGATGGTGCGTTCAATGATGAGTTACTCGGACTTACCTACTATGTTCTGGGGATATGCCTTAGAAACAGCGGCGCACATTCTGAACTTGGTTCCATCTAAAACGGTTCCTTCAACACCCATGGAACAATGGAGCGGGCGCAAGCCTAGCTTGAGACACGTTCGGATCTGGGGGTGCCCTGCACATGTGTTGAAGGTAGGTGCCGATAAATTAGAACCTCGTACTGAAGTATGGTTGTTTATAGGATATCCTAGAGGAACTAAGGGTGGCATGTTCTATAGTCCTACGGACCAGAAGATCGTTATAAGTACTAACGCTCGGTTCTTAGAGGAAGACTATGTCATGGACCACAAGCCCAAAAATGACATAATACTTGATGAGTTGAGAGGTAAAAAAGAAGACTTAGATACAGCCGAACCGAGTAGCAATACACCACTAGAACCTGCACCTACTATCACTGTTAATACACCGGAACGCCGTCGTAGTGGGAGGGTTGTTAAGCAACCAGACCGATGGATTGGAATGGGTGAGTCTTCGGACTCTGGACCTGGAGTTCATGAAATCGATCCCTGTACCTATGATGAGGCGGTACAAGATATAGATGCGCCTTCTTGGAAGAAAGCAATGAAATCCGAAATTGAATCTATGGATTCTAATAAAGTCTGGGATCTTGTAGAACCGCCAAGCGGCGTAAAGCCAATTGGGTGTAAATGGGTCTACAAGAGAAAGAGAGGATCTGACGGAAAGGTTGAAACCTTTAAAGCTCGGCTTGTTGCAAAAGGATATACTCAGAAAGAGGGAATCGATTATGAGGAGACCTTTTCGCCGGTAGCCAAGATAAAGTCGATCCGGATTCTCTTATCCATAGCAGCTCATATGGATTATGAGGTGTGGCAAATGGATGTCAAGACAGCTTTCCTAAATGGAAGTCTTGACGAGACGATTTATATGAAACAACCAGAAGGATTCATTGCTAAGGGGCGAGATCATCTAGTGTGCAAGCTTAATCGATCCATTTATGGATTGAAGCAAGCCTCGAGATCGTGGAACCTGCGGTTTGATGAAAGTAGTCCAATCTTTTGGATTCAATCAAAGCATGGACGAATCGTGTGTGTATTGGAAACGTGATGGGAAGAAGGTGGTGTTTCTCGTGCTTTATGTAGATGACATTCTTCTCATTGGCAACAGTGTAAAGATGTTGTCAGACATAAAGGGATGATTGTCTAGACAATTCGATATGAAAGATTTGAGAGAAGTCGGGCATGTTCTAGGGATCAAGGTTATAAGGGATCGCCGGAATAGAACATTGTACCTATCCCAGCAATCTTACATAGACACGATTCTGGCTCGTTTTAACATGCAAGATTCCAAGAAGGGTGAACTGCCCTTCAGTAAAGGAACTTATCTTTCTAAGGAGATTTGTCCTCGGACACAGAAGGAGAAAGATAAAATGAAAGCAGTTCCCTACGCTTCGGCTGTGGGAAGCTTGATGTATGCAATGTTATGCACGAGGCCTGATATCTGCTATGCAGTTGGCGTAGTAGCGAGATATCAGAGTAATCCTGGAGAGGCTCATTGGACTGCCGTAAAGAGCATTTTCAAGTATTTACGAAATACTAAGGATTATGTTCTGAGTTACGGAGCAGACAATCTGATTCCTTTGGGTTACACGGATTCGGATTTCCAAGCTGATAAGGACCGGCGTAAGTCGACATCAGGCTATGTGCACACTTTGGGAGGTGGAGCCGTATCATGGAAGAGTGTTAAGCAAAAGTGCATTTCAGACTCTACCATGGAAGCTGAATATGTTGCAGCCTCAGAGGCAGCGAAAGAGTCAGTGTGGTTCCTTAATTTCCTCCAGGACATAGATGTGATTCCGAGTTTGCCCAAAGCTATGACAATTTATTGTGATAATAGCGGTGCAGTGGCAAACAGTAAGGAACCACGGTCCCATAGTGCTACGAAACACATAGAGCGCAAGTACCACCTGATTCGAGACATCGTCAAGAGGGGCGATGCAGTAGTCACCTAGATAGCGGACCCTTTCACCAAGATACTTCCTAAGGAAGTATATTTTAAGCACTTGGAGGGTTTGAGAGTCAGAAGTTTGGAAGATAAGACAAGACCTTAGTATAAGTGGGAGATTGTTGGAGTAGTATACTTAATTTCTAGATTTGAGTATTCTGAACTCCTTGTACACTTTCATTTACCTATTAATAATGAACATTCATTTGCTTTTAATTATTGTTAATTAAATATATGCAAATTATAGTCCTGGATTATATACGTTGTAGTTAGTATGGTGTGCGACGTCACACAGAAGATCATACTATCGGTTACTCGTATTTAATCGAACAGTTGCTCACGACCTAGATGGACACGGACCAATCCATCGGTATAGTCGTTGTGTGAGAGAGAAAATAATTTGTCTTAATTATTTTATCACACTTGTACACTTGGTGTATTGAGCGGATCGCTTGAGACTTATCAATTAGGTTTGCTTTGTGATAATTGATTCAAGACTCAGTGTATTTTATTCTTAATCCCCGATACAATTGCGGGTGTGTATATTTAATATATGTGACTTTGATTTTCCAAAGGAATTAACCGATTTAATTATTGGGTTAAGTACCGGTTAAGTTGGGTCACTATATTTTATATATGGCATGCCGTGAATTCTTGACGGGACAGTGTATCCCGGAAGGGTTGATAATATCCCCGAGATGAGCTCATAAGGATTTATTATGTAAACCTCGCGAGTGGATTTGTTTCCGCATAATAAATAAGGTTGAGTGGTACTAGTCTCGGATATAAGAGATGAATAAATATATTAAGCAATAAATAAATTTTATTCATGGATATTTAAATCTTAAATACACGGAATAAATACTACTACCGGAGAAATATTATTTGGATATAATATGGTTTAATATTGGGAGTGCAATTAATCTATATAGTGGAAAATAAATTAATTAATATTGATAAGGATTAATGGACTTGAGCATTGGACTCAATTTAATCTTCAATATTGGAAACCTAATATTCCACCTCCTTAGGATCCTCTACGTAGCCTATAAAAGCACTACATGGTCTTCACTTTTTCATAAGACAAGATTATCAAACTTGATATTCTAGAGAGTTGAAGAGGATCCATAAGCTTGGAGGATCGTTGCCCACCCGACGTTCAAGCTAGTGCAAGGAATACGTGGGAAGACATAAGGTCATCTTGATCTCGTTTCTCCGAACAACGAATCGAAAGGTACAATATCTAAACGCCCTTGATATTATTCGATTTGAATTATCGTGAAATACCGTTGAACGCAAGATCCGAGGTACGAGACCATAAACGGGGGACGATCGCGTGGTGGTGGCGAAGCCACCGGACCACGGGAGATCGCCCGATTAGGGTTTCGGCGGCGTGGGCATGGGACGAACCCCGGCTGGACGCCGGGGCGCGATCGATCAATCGATCGATCGCGGGCAGCTGCTGGGCACGACGGCCCAGCTGGAGGCGGGCCACCCCAGGCGGCGGCGAGTCGCCGGACTCGCCGCTGGGGCTGCATGGCAGCCCCACCCTATCGATCGCTACATGCGATCGATCCCCTCGATCGCGCGAACCCCGCGGACGGGGGTTCGGGATGGGCGCGCACACGACTTCGGTCGTGTTGTGCGTTCGGCTCGTGCTCCGGCTCGTACGTGGTGTTCGTGTGATCTCCGGCGATGGGTTTTTGATCGGGCTATGGTTTCCGCAAATTTTAATAGCCCGGGATATCGAATTCCAACATCATTCACGTGGGGGATTTTTGGAAAATGAGCGTCTCGTAGAGAGCTTCGATTTGATATCTCATACGCTCAATTTCGAGTAGTATGAATGAGAAATTAATTTTTAAAGAGATAACTTAGTTAGAAGAGAATTCCAAATTAGATAATATCCTTGTAATAAAATATGCATGGTGTAGTTCATACACATAGGGAAGTACCCTATTATACATACATTTGTGCTATTTTATTGTTGGAAAAATAATAAAATAATAATAAGATAATTATATTATTATTATTATTATTATTATATAAGTTACATTTGAATTAATTATGAAATGATGGTCATTAGTGACCATTAGTACGGCTGTGAATGGTGAGACGTTACAAATTTTGATTTGACCGTCCACATTCAACGAACCACTTCCTCCAACATTCTCTATATAAAATGCAATCGAGAAGCACTTGAAAACGACAAAGAAAGACGAGAAACGTCGAGAATACTCGAAGAGAAACGAGAAAGAATGAAATTGTTTGAGAAATATACAGACGCATTCCGAGCAATTAAATCGCTCTCGTCTTTCTTTTGTTTACCCCGTTTCTTTGATCCTCCGGTGATATTTCTTAGGCAACATCTCAGTTCGCCGTAAGCAAATGTTTTGCTTTGCAATCGTTGTATCCTGGGAAACAATCGTACCCGTAGAGGACGAATTTGTTTTAAGAAAATCGTGAATACACGAGCCTCGATTATTTATTCGATTATTCATTTCTTCCATCTTCCTCTAATGGATACGCACTACCCCATATACAAAAGATACTACATCACTGAGGTAATGCGTTAGTAAAAATAACTCCAAAACTCTAAACTTCGAAATTTTATGTTGTTATGAAGGTTTTATTTCGATGAAACGTGCCAACGCAATCAGGAAAAAGGCAAACAACAAGTATTCATCAAGAAAAATGATCAGACGAACACCTAAACATCTACTAAAATCACACTCACACCTGGGAATTAATTCCTATATCAACTTGACAAATTTAAAAACTGCCAATTACATAGACAAACGACTGTCAGTTTATCGGGTGAGAAACATCAAACTAATCCTCATTATAAACTCGAATTCCAAATCCTAATCCGAGTCCACACTCCACTCGAACGGTCCACCCGCTCTCTAGTTCTATATGCAATACGAAAGCCATCCATCCATACCTGCAGAATCCGATCGCATCCCTTTGCCGAAAAATTCTAATAAGCCACCTTCGACCCAAAACGTCAACGACGGGGACGGTGGAACCTGCTACATTAGAAATACGACGAGTGAAATGCAATGGCAAAATACGACGAAGCGATGCGTCTGCCAAACCCCGATCATTCGATCGATGGGCGGTAGCTCATTGAATGGCAATGATCGACGAGAATTAGCGTCAGATCTAACGACAAAATCAAGGTTTGTGTCAGAAAAGCTGTCGAAGATCAGTTGAACGTCCATTCTCGCTATATGAAGTCTAAATGGAACGAAGAAGAAGGAACGAAGGGAAGCCGAGCGATAGTGTGAAGTTTTCAAAAGAAAATAAAAGTAATGATAATAATAAAAAATAAAAAATCATCCACTGTGGAACACTAATATTTATTGAATTATAAAAAATCACAAAGGCTGAAATTTATAATCGAATGGCTTTTAAAGTCTCATCGACTCCACCGCCGAATTAAAATATATATTACACAACAACATTAAAAATCGACATACAAATCTTATTTCATTAAGCTTTTAAATTTAAAAGATAAAAGAACAACCGATAGAGAAAGATTCACAGAGTACTATAAGAAAATAAGTTAATTCATTTCGAAATCTAAGATTATACTCCCTATCGTAAGCGTATAGTAAGCGTCTATATGACATCCTAAGTTTGGATACCAATAAGAATTTAATAGTCCACCCATCCTCAACACCAACCCAATCAACGCATGTTGTCCATCCGGGTCCACTGAGGGAAAGAACTGTTGGTATATGTCCTTCGATCCTACGTGTGCAATCGATAAGTCATAAGGTTCGTCAAGGGATGTTAAATGATTAGTCGATAATATTTATTGTTGGGAGCAATATAATATTAATCGATAATCATACCTACAGGGTCACAGACAGACTCGATGTTGATATACGTTGCTTGTTGATTATATTGATTTAGAATCAATATTTACTTGAATTTATATACATGCATGGGATGCATGGCTTGCATGGATGCATGTCACATATTGTGACATGACATTCCACATAGTGTGACATGGCATGCCACACAAGCAAGTGAGACCACATACAATGCATAGTGGCATGACTTTTCACCTCCTTTGTAACCCCTTTTGCATGATAATGGTGCATAATAATGCACATTATGATGGAGGTTACAAAGAGGTGTAATGGTAGATGCACTTATATGGATGAAAATGTGATTTTCATCGCACAACATACATACCCACGAAATTCACAAGAGAAAGAGAGAAAAGAGGTTGTTCTTGGAGAATCAACTCAATCAAGCAAGCAAGTCATCATCCGGGTTCGTGTGCAACACTTAGAGGCTGAGCCATTTGTGCGGCTTCAACATCTGGGCGTTCCAAAGGAGTGACGAGGTCATTCACAAGAAGGTGGTTCAATCGACTCAACACCACTTTCATCGACATCAACGAGGCACGCATCACCGTATATAAGAACTCGTTGATCTTTCTCTCTCTCTCTCTCTCTCTCTATATATATATATATATATATATATATATATATATATATATATATATATATATATATATATATATATATATATATTGGATGTGTATATATATATAGAAATATGTGTCTATATATATTTGTGTGCACTAAGATCAATAGCATGGTAGGTCTATTGCATTACACGCTTCCGCACACACGGTTAATCGATCGGATCGGTAAACCGAAACCTTCAATTGGTATCAGAGCCTAGGGCTCGTGCACATGAATTGTGTTGGACACAATGATTTAAATCAACATAATTGGCTTAATTTTTTTTTTTGTGATTATATGATTAGATGTAAGGCCGGCCACCGATAGTGGTCGGGTGGATGAATCGTGTTTTTTATGTGTTGAATGGCCATAGTTTTGGAGGGCTGCGTCCCTTGGAATCTTTTGTAATAGATAGGTTTTTCTATTCAAAAATGTATTGTTCAACATGTAAGCTATGGTTTTATCCATGTATCGGATTTGGATTTCGAAGCCCAATCAAAGACGAGAAGAAATGAAGTGAAACAGACGAAACCGGGGTTGCTCGAGCCAAACAGCGGGCGCTGTTGTAGCAACAGCGGGCACTGTTCGAGGTTCAGCGGGCGCTGTTGTGGCAACATCGACCGCTGTTCGTGCAAAAATCGTGTCCAGGAGGTCTGCCATCTTTTGTTGCTTTCAGCGGGCGCTGATTGCAAAACGACGACCGTTGTTCGTGTTCAGCGGGTGCTGTTTGCATAGCAGCGACCGCTGTTCAGGATTTTGTGGGGGCAGATCTGAGATGACCAAAGCAGCGGTCGCTGCCTTGGAGGCAACGGTCACTGACCTGACCAGGTGCAGCCAAGTTCAACCGGATCGAGTCGAGGCGATGTTCAAGGCGTTTTGATAGTTTATTTCGTTTTTCATTTGAGTGTTGTGAGGTTCTAGGGGCTTTTAAATACGTATTATTTGCTTTGCTAGTTATAAGATGTTTTATGTTATAAATGTTCAACCTACATATAACACCTATGCATGCATGTTCCCAAAATAATGAGATTATGTCTTGTTCAAAACATCACACCCATGAAACCCTCGATTATAAGTTGATAGGTTCGCCTCAGCGGGGTATCACTTGTTTTCTTGGGATAGTGGGAGTAAGGGTTAGACCCTTACACATGAATTTGGTTTCTCATCGATATATCCACTGCAGGCGTGGCAATCGAGACATGAGAAGAGAATGAGATTCTTGTCGACCGAGAGTGACATTTGATGTCATTGACATGGGATGTCTACCTGTCTTTGTGTTCTTAAGTGCGGACTCAGTCGACTTAAGGATTCGCGAGATTAGGGTCTTGGGATCGTTTTGTTCAAGGAAACAACGATATTAGATATCGATTGAACAAAATGGAATAAATAAGTAGTTTGTTAGACAACCTTAATTTTTTATCGCTTTGTGAATGTTTACATACTTTATTTATCTTACTTTTGTAGTTTATCATGTTAATTTCAACTCGATTCAAGTTTGGTTCAATTCTTGATTATAAAAAATTGAACAACACAAATTTTCTTGATTGACAACATAATTTGAGGATGGTCCTCAAATACGAAGACAAATAAAATGTGTTAGATAACCACATCCTATGATATCATTGAACAACTGAATAGCCTGTTCGGGGAACAGGCTATGATTGAGCGGTTCGGTGTGACCAGGGCCATCGCTTCAGCTAGGCTGGAGAAAGGAGAACCTAAGGCACCACATGTGCATCAAATGATTGGATTATTTGATTAAAAGTGATCGCCTAGGTTTTTCCTATGATGATGAGTTGGCAACCGATTTCATACTTCAATCCCATCATGATGGTTATAATGCCTTTGGGCTAAATTTTCCATATGAATGGTTTGAAGAAATCGCTACGTGAGATCCACGGGATGCTCAAAGTTGCTGAGCCGGCGATTGAGAAGGACCCTAAGAGGGAAATTCTTATGATACGGGATGGGTTATTCAAAAGAGCATGGGCAAGAAGTCTACTAGGGTTCCTAGGGAATCTGAATGCGTCTTCTGCAAAGGTGTTGGACACTACTTGTAAATATGTAAAAGTTCATATTTTATTCAATTTCAAAACAAATGCCTAATTTGTCTTTCATATAATGGATTCTAAAGTTAGGATTATTTTCACCTCGGGGAGTGATCTAATCCAAAACACTTAGTTCATTACTGACAAAAATTAGAGACTTTCGAGCTATGGGATGACATTAGTCGATTGTCTAGTTGGCTCCCTCATATTTTATGAGAGATAAGGCTTCAATTGCATGATAAGATCGCTCGTTATAAAATCTCGAGTTTTCACTTATGATTTATCACATTTTGATATTGGGATAATTTTGAATGGGAAGTCGAATATAGTTCAATTATTGGGAATAATTGAACTTGCCCAAAGTTCAAAGAAGATGTGAAGAACGGGGTTGCTTCATCTTCAGGTATTAATGTTATAGACATTAAACTTCACAAATTATACTTCTTGGGTATTGGATGCCAAATGTGGTTCTCACAATTGTATGTGGAGGAACTACACAGAAGTAGAAGTTTGGAAAGTAGAAATTTAGATCTACGGGTTAGAAATGGAGCGAAGATCGCTGCATTAGCCGTAAGATTATATGATGTTGTTATGCCTTAGGACCTTGTTTTAAGTATTATAACTATGTATTTTTCGTACCTTTAATAAACAATGAATGTTGGTTCAGTATTGGATACTGATGGGTTAATTTTTCACTATTTAAATAGTTTGGTAACTATTTTAATTATGAACTATTCTTTGTTTTGATACGATTATTACATTGTGTATGTATACTTTAACTCGACAAATCATACATAACATTAACACCAAAGGCTAAATCGAATTAGTCTCAATGAGACATAACTATAACATTGTTGATTAGATCAAATCAAAATCTAAACATGTAACGAAGCTTCTTTTAGAAGGTATTTTAGAATCATTTGACTTGGAGTCATTTGATACATGTGAAGGAGGTTTGATGGACAAAATAACAATGTCATCTTTATTTGATAAAGTAGAACGTGTGAGTGATTTATTAGGGTTGATCCATACTGGTGTATGTGATACCTATGAGTTCACAAGCACATGATGGTTATGTTTTAGTAAAGAGAAAACGAACTCTATTAGATATAGTTCGATCGATCGATGAGGGGTCTAAGTGAACTACTGATCTCTTTTAGAAACACACAATTCTTGACTTTAACCTATACACTGAATAGGACACTGTCAAAGGCTGTTGATAGGACACCATACTAGGTATGGAAAGGGAGGGTCCCTTACTTGTCTTACATCAAAATTTGAGGTTCTATAGCTTCTATGACAAGATTTATCTCTACAGAGCTTGAACTCAAACGGGATAAAAGGTTCTTTATGGTATATTCATAAGAAACTCGAGGGTAGAACTTCTACGATCTATCTGAGAACAAGGTTTTGTTGCTCGAGATAGTGATTTTCTTAAAAAAAATTATCTTTCCTAGAAAGTCAGTGGGGCTCAGTGGTCTTGAACGAGGTTTAAGTGGAACAACCAATAATGGATACTGAAGACTGGGTTGAGAGTATTCCTATGGTTTTTGAAGCCATACCAGCCCTCGTAGGTCCGGAAGGCATATATCTATCTCTATTAGTCAAATACTTAGGTATTGTGATCAATGAGAGATATGAAGTCATGATTTTGAAAAGCGATGAACCTTTGACTTATATCCAAGCTATGACGAGTCCAGCCACTGAAAATTGGCATAGTGCCATAAAATCCGAGATGATATAAATATCTAATAATCAAGTTTGGAACTTGATAGATTTGTTGCATCAAGTGGTTAGACCCATTGGGTGCAAATAGATCTTCAAGATCAATATATACATAAATGGAAAACCCAGGGTTTTCAAAACAGTTTTGGTGGCAAAAGTTTTATTCATATTCACGAGGTGAATTATGATAAATTATTTTCACCATATGTTGTGATTTATTCATTCAAATTATCTTAGCCATTGCAGCTCATATTGATAAAGAGTTCAGGTAATATTGGATGTTAAAACTAACTTCTTGAATTGGATTCTAGAAGAGAATGTGTTTTGCCACATCAAACAAGTTTTATCGATCCTAGTAAGGCTGAGAAAATATGCAAGCTTATAGTTCCATTTATGGAATATAGCAAGCATATCGGAGTAGCAATCTTCAGTTCAATGAATCCATACTAGGTTTTGGATTTCAAAGGAACTCGGAAGAGTCTTGTTTTACAAGAAGATCAGTGGGAGTTGCGTTGTAAAATTATGAACTGACATATCGTATGCTTTGAGCATGACGAGTTGGTTATAAGGAAAATCTGGTAAGGCACATTGGATGTGGCCGGCCAAAAGTATTCTGAAGTACCTTTAATGGACTAAAGAAAATTTTGTTGTATTTGGAAGACAAAAGGAGTTGATGTTAACAATCTATTTGAATTCAAACTTCAAAACAGACTAAGTTAATTTCCGATTTTGATCTGGTTATATCTTTTGTGTAGATAGAGGTGAAATTTGCTGGAATAGTTCCATGCAATGCAATATAGATGATTAAACTACAGAAGCTGAGTACAGTATTGCATTTGATGCAGTAATGTTGGCAGTTAAGATTTGAAAGTTCTTGAATGAACTAGGTGGCGTAACTAGCTCGGCCTATCCGATAGTTCTCTATTTATAGTTCTCTATTTATTGTCCGTCTCTCGGTTCTGGAAAAGTCTCCAAGAGGGACTAGGGACGAAATTAAGTTTCAGCACTGCTGCACATCCCCAGAGTGACGGACAATCTGAGAGAACGATTCAAACTCTAAAAGACATGCTAAGGGCATGCGTGTTAGACTTTTCAGGTAATTGGGAATCACATTTAGCGTTGGCTGAATTTGCATACAACAACAGTTTTCAAGCCACTATCGGCATGGCACCGTATGAAGCATTATACGGAAGGAAATGTCGATCACCAGTACATTGGGAGATCGACGATCATTGGACACCGAAGAAAAGAATCTCTCATTGCCATATCCAAACTCGATTTGATACAAGAAGCAATAGATAAAGTGCGAATCATCAAAGAAAGAATAAAGACAGCCCAAAATCGACAAAAGAGTTATGCCGACAATCGACGAAAAGATTTGGAGTTTGAAGTTGGAGATAAGGTATTTCTACGAGTATCACCAAGAAAAGGGTTAATCCAGTCGAGAAAGGGAGGCAAGTTAAGCCCAAGGTATGTCGGTCCGTACCAAATTTTTCAAAGGATTGGTAAGTTGGCTTATCGCTTAGAACTTCCAAATAGTTTGGGCGAAATACATGATGTCTTTCATGTTTCGCGACTAAAGAAATATATTCCCGATGCGGAGCATGTCATTAGAGAAACTCTTCCTATAATTCAAGAAGACTTGTCTTATATTGAACAACCATTGTACATAATCGATCGTCAAGTCAAAGAGCTACGAGGCAAGAAGATTGCACTAGTGAAAGTAGTTTGGCAAAAGCACAGTAAACCTGAGGAGGCCACTTGGGAATTAGAAGAGGACTTGCTGCATAAATACCCAGAATTAAAACAAAGAGGAATTTGGGGACCAAATTCTTCCAAGGAGGGGAGTATGTGAAGCCCACCAATATGACGTATTACTTTGGAATCAAGGTAATTTTATTTAGTAACAAATATATTTTTTTATATTCTATATTTCATTTAAGAAATTAATTAGTAGAGTTAAATTAATTATTATAATAATTAAATGATTTAATATTTTTTTTTAAAAACCACTCCGGTTTGTTCCGTAAGAGAATTAAGTTTAACCACTGTTTAAAATACAAACAAACGGCGGAACCAGCAGTTTAGGATTTTATCTATGGGCTACCGGGGGTTTGGAGCGCCTATAAATACCAGAACTCCTTTCGCCTTCTTCATCCATCAGAACATACCTGAAAACAAAATTAGTTAGCCTTGGCGTGGAATCTCAAGAGCTTGGGTTCGAGTAAGGTGTTGAGAAGCTTTCTCGGTCGTCGGCGCCAGGTGGGTAAAGTAATTTATATATAAACCCAATTTAGGGATTTCTTAGTTTGTTTCTGAGTTCACCTCTACTAAATCAAGAGTAGTTGATATCTATAGAGACCATTATAATTATTACCTACCCTAGTTGTGTAGAATGATTTCTCGTTATATGCCTCTCGTATGTGAAATTAATTAATTCTTGATACTTCCAGATTAGGTGTTTAAGTGTCGGTACTCTAAGTCCATATCTTGCATAGTAATTTAAAGACTTTGTTTTAGAGAGAATTTAAAAATATAACTTGTAAGTGTGAAATGAGTTGTTACATTGCTAAGATATTCATAGCTGCCCTTACTTGTTCCCGGTTGCGTTGTTGAAACTTTCTGTATGTGTGAATTGTTTGGTCGGCATGTGTAGTTAAGTCATTAATCGAATAGTTCGACTATGATTAATGGAACAAATGCACGTGGCCTATTCCCTTTTCTCGGTCGGGTCGGAGTCGACGACGAGATTTGGGTCGTAGTTGGTATATTCCGGAATAGGACTATCCTTGGGTTGTAACCCGTCGCGTAAAGGACGTCGAGCCTGATGGAGTTGTATACTTAATGTCTAGATTTAAGTAACATTTGAACTCCGTCTAAAGCATTTATCCTATTTAATAATAAACAATCATTTGCATTATATATGCAAATCATAGTCCTAGATTATACACGTTGTAGTTAGTATGGTGTGCGTCGTCACACGGAAGATCATACTATCGGTTACTCGTATATAATCAAACAGTTGCTCACGGCCTATATGGACAAGGACCAATTCATCGGTATAGTCGTTGTATGAGTGAGAAAATAATTGGTCTTGGTTATTTTATCATACTTGTACACTTGGTGTATTGAGCGGATCTGCTTGAGATTTATCGATTAGGATTGCCGTTGATAATCGATTTAAATCTCTAAGTATTCTATTCTTAATCCCTGATATTATTACGGGTGTGTGCATATAATATAAGTGGCTTTGATTTTCCAAAGGAATTGACTGATTAGAATAACCGGTCAATTACCGGTAAAGTTGGGTCACTGTATTTTATGTATGACATGTTGTGAATTCTTGACGGGAAAGCATGTCCTCGAAAGGGTTGATAATGTCCCCGAGATGAGCTCATAAGGATTATCATGTAAACCTTGTTGGTGGAATTGATCCGCATGATAATAAAGTTGAGTGGTACTATTCTCGGAATTATAAGAGATGAATAATTAATATTAGCAATAAATATAATTTATTTATGGAAATTTATATCTTAAACATGCGGAATAAATAATACTACCGGAGAATATTAATTGATATAATATGGTAAATATTGGGAGTTCAATTATATTTATATAGTGGAAGTAATTATATAATTAATATTAATGGATTAACTGATTTGGACTTGGGCTCAATTTAATCATCCATATTGGAAGCCCAATATTCCACCTCCTTAATGTTGGAAATCGATATCCTGGGGTTAACGGAATTGCGGAATACATAACCCCGACCGAAATCCTCATTGCCGGAAAACACGCGAACACCGAGGAACCGGAGCCCGACAAGAGAATCACCGCCGCAGGATAAACCCGCGGCTAGAAACCCTAGCCGAGCCCCCGCCGGGGCTCGTGATCGCGTGCATGCGATCGTCGGGCTGCTCCGGCAGCCCCCTGGTGGCGGTGAGTCCGGCGACTTCACCGTCGTCGCCGCCGGGAGGGGCGGTCAGCCCAGCTGACCACCGCGGCTCCAGCCGCGGCTTGCCCCGGCAATCGATCACGCGATCGATCGCCCACCCCGGCCTAGCCGGGGTTCCCTTGCGCACGCCCTGGCGATCGAACCCTAGGTTCGATCACCACCCCTCGGCTCCCAGCCGATGGTTCGATCCTCCGCGGGGATGTCGACCTCGCGGTCCATCCCCATCCACGGAGTTCCTCGTTCCCGGATATTCGTTCATGTATATATTACGATTTATAAATCACATAAAATCATAGAGGGTGTTTATCGATTTTACCTTTGATCTCGTTGTGCGGAGAAACGAGATTGATTTGAAGACCTTCGGATCTTCCTACGTATTCCTTGCACTAGCTTGAACGTCGTGTGGGCGACGATCCTCCAAGCTTATGTATCTCCTTCTCTCTACTTTCTCTCTCTAGAATTATGATCTTCAAGTTGTGAGAATAGAGAAGACCATGTAGTGCTTTTATAGGCTACGTAGGGGATCTAAAGGAGGTGGAATATTGGGCTTCCAATATTAATGATTAAATTGAGCTCAAGCCCAAATCTATTAATCCATTAATATTAATTATATGATTAATTCCACTATATAAATATAATTGCACTCCCAATATTCACCATATTATATCAAATAATATTCTCTCCGGTAGTATTATTTATTCCATGTGTTTAAGATATAAATATCCCTGAATAAAATTAATTTATTGCTTAATTAATTTATTCATCTCTTATATCCGAGACTAGTACCATTCAACTTTAATTATTATGCGGAACAAATCCACTCATGAGGTTTACATAATAATTCCTTATGAACTCATCTCGGGGATATTATCAACCCTTTCAAGGACACATTTTCCCATCAAGAATTCACGGCATGTCATACATAAATACCGTGACCCAACTTTGCCGGTAATTGATCGGTTATTCTAATCAATCAATTCCTTTGGAAAATCAAAGTCACTAATATTAAATGCACACACCCGCAATAATATCAAGGATTGAGAATAAAATACTCAGAGATTTAAATCGATTATCCAAGGCAATACTAATCGATAAATCTCAAGCGATCCGCTCAATACACCAAGTGTACAAGTATGATAAAATAATCAAGACCAATTATTTTCTCTCTCATACAACGACTATACCGATGGATTAGTTCTTGTCCATCTAGGTCGTGAGCTACTGTTTGATTATATACGAGTAACTGATAGTATGATCTTCCGTGTGACGACGCACACCATACTAAAGACAACGTATAAAATCCAGAACCATATTTGCATTTATTTAATTATAAATAATTAAAAGCAAATGATTATTTATTTAATTAGGTTAAATGCTATGATCGGGAGTTTACGATACTTAAATCTAGACATTAAGTATACAATTCTAGAGAGAGAAAGAAAGAGAAGGAGATCCATGGAGTTCGGAGGATCGTCGTGTTGGAGTTGTGTACTTAATGTCTAGATTTAAGTAACGGAAACTCACGATCCATTGCCACTAATCTATTTAATTAAATAAACAATTATTTGCGTTTAATTATTTATAATTAAATATATGCAAATTATAGTCCTGGATTCTATACGTTGTAGTTAGTATGGTGTGTCGGGCCCACACAGAAGATCATACTATCGGTTACTCGTATTTAATCGAACAGTTGCTCACGACCTAGATGGACACGGACCAATCCATCGGTATAGTCGTTGTGTGAGAGAGAAAATAATCTGTCTTGATTATTTTATCACACTTGTACACTTGGTGTATTGAGCGGATCGCTTGAGACTTATCAATTAGGATTGCCTTAGATAATCGATTTAAGTCTCAGTGTATTTTATTCTTAATCGCCGATACTATTGCGGGTGTGTATATTTAATATAGGTGACTTTGATTTTCCAAAGGAATTAACCGATTTAATTATTGGGTTAATTACCGGCTAAGTTGGGTCGCTATATTTTATATATGACATGCCGTGAATACTTGACGGGAAAGTGTATCCCGTAAGGGTTGATAATATCCCCGAGATGAGTTCATAAGGAATTATTTTGTAAACCCTGCAGGTGGATTTGTTCCGCATAATAATTAAGGTTGAATGGTACTAGTCTCAGATATAAGAGATGAATAAATTAATTAGCAATAAATTAATTTTATTCATGGATATTTAAATCTTAAATACACGGAATAAATAATACTACCGGAGAAATATTATTTGATATAATATGGTTTAATATTGGGAGTGCAATTAATTTTATATAGTGGAAAATAGAATTAATTAATAATAGTAAGGATTAATAGATTTGGGCTTGGGCTCAATTTAATACTATTATTGGAAGCCCAATATTCCACCTCTTTAAGATCCCCTACGTAGCCTATAAAAGCACTACATGGTCTTCTCTATTCTCATATCTCATAACTTGAAGATCACAATTCTAGAGAGAGAAAGTAGAGAGGGAGATCCATGGAGTTCGGTAGACGTCGCCCACACGACGTCCGAGCTAGTGCAAGGAATACGTGGGAAGATCTCAAGGTCTTCAAATTGAGTTCTTCGTTTTTCCGAACAACGAGAACGAGGTAAATCGTAAATCCCTCTTTATGATTTTATCGTTTAATTATCGTAAAAATATCATGAACCAAGATCCGAGAACGCGACCTTTGTCGAGGTTGAACCGCGCGGTGGTGATCGAAGATCACCGGACCGCCGGCGGCTCAACGGCTCGACGGGAGGGGTCGAGAGGGCGAGAGCCTCGGCTGGACGCCGAGACTCGATCGTGCCCTAGCTGGGCACAAACCCTTGCTGCCCGAGCAGCACCGCTCGCACGGTGCTGCCTCCGCTCACGCGGAGGGGCTGCCGCTCGCACGGCTGGACCGTCGCTCGCGCGGCGGTGGCTGGCGGCAGCTGGGGGCGATCGCGAGCTACGGGTTCCACCGTGGCTGGAGCGCGATCTCCCGGACGTGGCTGGGCGTGCAAAGGGGGCTGCTACGAGCAGCCCTAGGCGGCTGCCAAGGACAGCCGCGAGCCTACGCGAGGGCTCGACCGAACAGCCCGGGCTATCCCCGTGGTTAGGGTTTGGTTGAGTCCGGATTCGTGGTGGTTCGTGGCGGGATGTTCCGGCAACCGGGAGTCGATTGGAGTTGTCGTTCCGCAATTTGACAACCCCGGATATTCGATCTTCGAAGGATATCAGTCGGAATTAATTAGATAATTTATTTATTTAAATTTATTAATTCCGGGATATCGATTTCCAACAATTGGTATCAGAGCGTTGGTTTTAGTTCATGGTATTTTTCGATAAATTATTCTACCTTGCAGGGTTTCCGATTATTATGGCTAGATTTAATTTTATTAATTAACGTCATAATAATGTTCTTGATTATTAAACTCTCGGTGATGTCGAGGTTCGTTCTTGTGTGGTGAATGCTTGTTCGTATTTTTCCGGAAATTGTTTGAGGTCGTTTCATGTAGAGAATCAATACCGGATAACGTAGTAATAAATTTGTAATTTATTTTACGTTGGATCGAGGACGAAACGACGACCGGAAAAGTGTGACGGAGGTGAAGAAGAGAGGGAGGACGAGGGACGGCCATCCCCATGGCCGATCCACGGGGATCGATCGATCGCGAAGGGCTGCCCCGCGGTGACTCTCGGCCACGCCGGCCACCGATGGTGGTGGCGCGTGGGCTGGGGTTGGCGGTGGAGATGCTCTCGGCCGGCGATGATGATGGGGGGACGCGTGGTCCTCGTGATCTCGTGCTCTCCCGCCAAGATCCAACATTCCTAAATTATTCGGTTTTCCCATTTTGAGTATTCCTATTTTTGGGAATTCTCATGGAATAGGAAAAGAATAAATTTAGAGTAAATTTATTTTTCCTTATTGATTATTCCTATTCTTGGGAATTTTCATGGAGTAGGAAAAGGAATAAATTTATAATTAATTTATTTTTCCTATTTAATTATTCCTTTATGGAATTTTTAATGGATTAGGAAAATAATTAATTTGGAAAGTTTTAAGAGTCCTTAATTAATTTTTCCTTATTTAATTATTCTTTTATGGATTTTTTAATAGAAAATGAAAGGAATTAATTTGGAAGGATTAAGAGTCCTAAATTATTTTATTTCCTTATTTCATTATGGAAATCTTCTAGAATATTCCAAGTGGGTCTTAGATAGGATTCTAGAGATTTAATGAAATTAGAAGAGGAAAAGGAAAATAATAAAAATATTAATAATATTTAATTTTATTTTTGATTTATTCGATTGACTTAATTTTCGAATTAAGTAACTTTTGAATTTATTAAAAATAAATAGATTTAAATATTGGAATTAATATTCCCGTCACATGGAGCATTCAAGAACGAAGACTAAAGACTAGAAGACGCATACGGGGATGCGATAAAGCCATAATAGTCGGAAAATAATATTCTAGTATTATTTTGATTATGTGATAATATTCTATGTGCTTTATTTCATGTATGCATGCTTATGTGTATTTAATTATCCATTAGATAGCGTATCCCTTTGTTATAAAAAGCTAAGTGGGAGAGGGATTGGAAATAATGCCATGGTCTCCATTGCTGTTCTCTTGGTGACTTTTATGAACTTTCGAAGTTCATATAGATAAGCCATTGGAGGAGAATTCTTGTAATTCCTCTTACGAGAAACATTGATTAAGTCTATCAAACAATGTCTAATTTGTCTTTCCAAAACTGATTTCAAGTCGACTCATTCTCACCCCGGGGAGTGGAATGGAGCCAAAGCCACTTGGTCATGTCGAGGACACAAATTAGAGGCTTTCGTACCATTTGTATGAATGGATCGATTGTCTGCTCGGCTCCCTCATTCTATGAGAGATAGGGTCGTTCGCATTGTGAATCACTGGTAAGAAACTTCGAGTTTCACTTATGATTCTCCGCGTCTTGATTTACAAGATTAAATGAATCAAGTAATTGGGAGTCAATTATAAAAGTCTCTTAGCGTAGTAAACGTCCACACCACGTGGCTTGCTATACTAACGGATTTTGGATTAATTGATGTAGACAGTTATAAGGAATTGTGAAGAATTGTGAAATCATCGTAAACGTCCACACCACGTGGCTTGCGGTGATGTAGCGGTTCCAAACGATTTACTTTAGTACTGAGTAATGGTTTACACTTAGATACGCATTATAGTATTCTTCCCCACGAAGTTACGCTATAAGTGATGTATGACCGAAGAAAATCTAATTACTAAATCATTTGGGTAGGTAAACGTCCACACCACGTGGCTTGCCATATCTGATGGGATTTTAGATGTGATTAGTGGTTTAATGATATTATTTGAGGGAGATAATATCGGAGATTAAATCGATTGTTTGTTGTTATATGTGCTCATAGATTAGGAAATGGCTTTGAACCCACTTTCTGTGATACGTAAGGATTTTAAACTCATTGGTCCCTGAATGTAATGATTGGAATAGAGATCTAGACATTGCCCAAATTGTTAAAGAGTACTAGTTAGTACTCAGTAAGCTTTGTCCTTCCGAGCCTATTGACATAGGCGGCTAGACAAGAGGCGATGTGGATACTCATAAAGGCAGTCGATTCGAGGAAACGCTTAAACAAGTTTTTGAGATGATTGACCTTTTAGACGAGTTGAGACGGAAATCGCAAGCTCTTGTAGCCAATGCCAAAGGTTTTGAACCTAAAGGCATGAATCGGGGGAAAGGAAAAGAAAGCAAAGAAACCCAGTGGTTCTAAGATTACTTGGACCACGAGATGGGACGAGAAAGCCAAGAGGCAAGAGTTCTCGATGCAAACAGTCTGGGTACTGGAAGTCTGATTATCCTCTCAAAGAAAGTACGAAATTTTCTTTAGTCGTAAAACATAGTCAGTAGTATTATCTACCGGAACCTGGTGTGTAGATATGGAACCACTGACGGTATGTGCATTCTAAATGCAAAGGTTCCAGGAAACCCGACGACTTAGAAAAGAAAAGATCGTAGTCTATGTGGGCAATGCTGTAGAGGTGGCAGCTGTTGCAATGGAGGACATTTTATAGGATTTCATTTTGAGTTATTGCTTTTATGTACCTTTCATATTAGAAAGAACTTTGTTATGGATTTCTAATGAATGGATATTTTATTTCTTTTAATCATTTGATGGTTATAAGAAGAAATAAAGATATTATCTATTCTGGTACATTAGCTAGCAATATATAAATGATGAATCCTGAGTCCACCACAATGCAACGAACCGCAGTATAAAACTCGTTTTACTAATAAGAGTTTTCTTTATTAAATCGATTATACTTGTGGATTCTTATGCTAAGTCATGTTTATTCAAATAAGAAGTTCAAAGGTCGAAAATTGATATTTGATCAATTAAGTTGAAGGAGTGGACCTTCCGACTTAAGAATCTAATTTGGAAGATAATATGACTAAGCAATCCTTTCTGGATATAAGATATAAGATTCGGACAAGTATTGGAATTGATTAACTCTGATGTATGCAGACCTATGTCTACTCAGACAATAAGGTACGAGTACTTCATTTGATGATTACTCGAGAAATGGATTAGAATACCTGATGTGCCACAAAAGCAAGTGTTTTGACAAGTCAATGGACACTAAGCAATTGTGGAGAACCATCAAGGTATATCCATTTGTAGCCTGCGATTTGATCGCGGAGGCAAGTACCTGTCTGAGGAATGCATGGCATACTGATCAGAGATTGAGATTTGATCCCAAATGACTACACCATACACTTTTGTGTAGAAATGGTGTGTCGTAATAAGAAATGGGACTCTTATAGAAATAGTAAAAAACATGAGTTATACGGAACTACCTATGTTCTATGGATATGTCTGGGAACAATGGCGCATTCAAATGCGGTTGTAGAATGTCCTGGAAGAACAAAAGATGTGTGTTCAATAGTGCTATGAACCAGATGGACGTTATAAGTTCTAACGCCCGGTTCTTAGAGGAAGACTATATGATGAACCACAAGCCCAAGGTGACGTAATACTTTGAAATGAGAGAGAAAGATTAAGACTTAGAACCAGCCGAACCGAGTAGCGGTACACCACTAACTGCACCTACTGTTATCACTGTTTATACACCGGAATGCCGTTGTAGTGGGAGGTTGAGGATCAACCGGAGATATTCATAAGACTAGGAGAGTTTTCGGACTCTGGACCTAGTATACATGAAATCGATCCCTGGATCTACATAGAGGCAGTACTAGATCTAAATGTGCCTTCTTGGAAAGCAATAAGGATTATTGGTAAGAGGCAAGATCATTTAGAGTACAAGCTTAGTTGATCCATTTATGGATTGGAACAAAGCATTGAGTTCGTGGTACTTGCAAATTGATGAGATAGTCCATTTTATGGATTCATCAAAGCATATATAGACGAATCGTGTGTTTTGGAAACGTGATGGAACAAGGTGGTGTTTCTCGCGTTTTATGTAGATGACACTCTTATCATTGGTAACAATGTAAAGATGTTGTCAAGACATAAAAGAAGTTAGACATGTTCTTGAGATCTTGGATCTCTAGGAAAGAACATTGTACTTCTCCTGGACATCTTACATATATATGATTATGGTTCGTTTTAACATGCAAGATTCCGAGAAAGGTTCGTTACCTTTCAGAGACGGAATGCATCTATCTAAGGATATGTGTTTTGGAACACAAAAGGAGATAGAAGCAATGAAAGCAGTTTCCTACACTTTGAGTGTGGAAAGCTTAATGAATGCATTGTTGAAAATGATAACCTGATGTCGGCTATGCAATTAGCATAGTGGGAGGATATCAAGGTAATCCAGGAAAGGAATATTCGAGTGCTGTAGAAGTACTTTCGAAGTACTGTTCTAGACTACGAAGCAGAAGAGCATTTCCTTTGGATTACATTCTCTTAGATTTCTAATCAAATGAGGACCGGTGTAAGTCGATATCAGGCTATGTGTTTCACTATTGAAGGAGAAGGAGTTTTAACCTGGAAGAGTGATAAGCACGATGCTTTTCGGACTCTGCCATGGGTAACCAAATAGCGGCCTCAGAGGCAGCGGAAGTTTTGGTATAATTTGGGATAATCTCTTGGACTTAGATGTGATTCTTAATTTCCTAAAGGCTATGTAGATAGCGGTGCGATGGCAAATGGTAAGAAATCACAAGTCCATAAGTGTAAGATAACACATAGAGCAAGTACCACCTGATACGAGTCATCGTCAAGGGAGACGACGTTGTAGTCACCAAGATAACTTCAGAGCGGCAACCTAGATTGCTCATTCACATAGTACTTCTTGGAAGTACATATTAAGCACGTGAAGAGTATGGGAGTCGGGAGTTTGGAAGAAATGACTAGACCTTAGTACAAGTGGGAAATTGTTGGAGTTGTGTACTTAATGTCTAGATTTAAGTAACGGAAACTCACGATCCATTGCCACTAATCTATTTAATTAAATAAACAATTATTTGCGTTTAATTATTTATAATTAAATATATGCAAATTATAGTCCTGGATTCTATACGTTGTACTATGGTGTGTCGGGCCCACACAGAAGATCATACTATCGGTTACTCGTATTTAATCGAACAGTTGCTCACGACCTAGATGGACACGGACCAATCCATCGGTATAGTCGTTGTGTGAGAGAGAAAATAATCTGTCTTGATTATTTTATCACACTTGTACACTTGGTGTATTGAGCGGATCGCTTGAGACTTATCAATTAGGATTGCCTTAGATAATCGATTTAAGTCTCAGTGTATTTTATTCTTAATCCCCGATATAAGTGACTTTGATTTTCCAAAGGAATTAACCGATTTAATTATTGGGTTAATTACCAGCTAAGTTGGGTCACTATATTTTATATATGACATGCCGTGAATACTTGACGGGAAAGTGTATCCCGTAAGGGTTGATAATATCCCCGAGATGAGTTCATAAGGAATTATTATGTAAACCCTGCAGGTGGATTTGTTCCGCATAATAATTAAGGTTGAATGGTACTAGTCTCGGATATAAGAGATGAATAAATTAATTAGCAATAAATTAATTTTATTCATGGATATTTAAATCTTAAATACATGGAATAAATAATACTACCGGAGAAATATTATTTGATATAATATGGTTTAATATTGGGAGTGCAATTAATTTTATATAGTGGAAAATAGAATTAATTAATAATAATAAGGATTAATAGATTTGGGCTTGGGCTCAATTTAATCACTATTATTGGAAGCTCAATATTCCACCTCCTTAAGATCCCCTACGTAGCCTATAAAAGCACTACACGGTCTTCTCTATTCTCATATCTCATAACTTGAAGATCACAATTCTAGAGAGAGAAAGTAGAGAGGGAGATCCATGGAGTTCGGTAGATCGTCGCCCACACGACGTCCGAGCTAGTGCAAGAAATACGTGGGAAGATCTCAAGGTCTTCAAATTGAGTTCTTCGTTTTTCCGAACAACGAGAACGAGGTAAATCGTAAATCCCTCTTTATGATTTTATCGTTTAATTATCGTAAAAATATCATGAACCAAGATCCGAGAACGCGACCTTTGTCGAGGTTGAACCGGGCGGTGGTGATCGAAGATCACCGGACCGCCGACGGCTCAACGGCTAGACGGGAGGGGTCGAGAGGGCGAGAGCCTCGGCTGGACGCCGAGACTCGATCGTGCCCTAGCTGGGCACAAACCCTTGCTGCCCGAGCAGCACCGCTCGCACGGTGCTGCCTCCGCTCACGCGGAGGGGCTGCCGCTCGCACGGCTGGACCGCCGCTCGCGCAGCGGTGGCTGGCGGCAGCTGGGGGCGATCGCGAGCCACGGGTTCCACCGTGGCTGGAGCGCGATCTCCCGGACGTGGCTGGGCGTGCAAAGGGGGCTGCTACGAGCAGCCCTAGGCGGCTGCCAAGGACAGCCGCGAGCCTACGCGAGGGCTCGACCGAACAGCCCGAGCTATCCCCGTGGTTAGGGTTTGGTTGAGTCCGGATTCGTGGTGGTTCGTGGCGGGATGTTCCGGCAACCGGGAGTCGATTGGAGTTGTCGTTCCGCAATTTGACAACCCCTGATAATCGATCTCCGAAGGATATCGGTCGGAATTAATTAGATAATTTATTTATTTAAATTTATTAATTTCGGGATATCGATTTCCAACACGTCGCCCACACGACGTTCGAGCTAGTGCAAGGAATACGTGGGAAGATCTCAAGGTCTTCAACTAAGTTCTTCGTTTTTTTGAACAACGAGAACGAGGTAAATCGTAAAACTCTCTTTATGATTTAATCCTTTATTTATCCTGATTACACCGTGAACCAAGATCCGAGAACGCGACCCATGACGAAGACGAACCGGGCGGTGGTGGTCGAAGACCACTGGACCGCCGGCGGCTCGTCGGCTCGATCGGATGGGTCGAGGGGCGCAAACCCTAGCTGGGAGAGGAGCGCCGCTCGCGCGGGGCTGTCTCCGCTCGCGCGGAGAGGCAGCCGCTCGCGCGGCGGCGGCTGGCGGTGATCTCTAGCCACGGTTCAACCGTGGCTGGGCGTGCGATCACCGTGGTGCAGCTGGGGCGTGCCCAGCGGGCTGCCAAGGACACCCGCGAGGCCCACACGTGGTGGCTCGATCGAACAAGCCGCGGCTTTGCCCGCGGTTAGGGTTTCGGTTGGGCTATCCCCGTGGTGGTTCATGGCGGGTTTCTGGCAACCGGGAGTCGATTGGAGTTGTTGTTCCGCAACTTTGACAACTCTGGATATTCGATCTCCAAAGGATTTCGGTCGGAATTAATTAGATAATTTATTTAATTTATTTTTTTAAATTTATTAATTTCGGGATGCCGATTTCCAACAAGCCACTTGAAAGGGATAAGGGTACATATGGTTTCGACCTATGTTGGCGTGTCACCTTTCGGTGAGCAGGAGATGATACTAGGAGTTCGGACACGTCCCGCGCCGACTCTATGTATGTTGATTGTTTGTGTTTTACTCACCCTTATTTGTTTCTTTTTATTCAGTGAGTGTACAGTAGTTATGAAAATGCCTTCTTACCTATAAATCTTTAATCTCGTTAGGATTTGTAGGAGTACTTAGTATTTGTTTATCTTTTTCAGTCTTGTAAATCCCATTGAGCCCCTTTGGCTCACTCCCTCGTTTGTTTTCTTGTCTCCTACTTGAGTTTCAGATGTTGACGCTTCAGCGCCTCCTTTTGGAAAAGCACGTGGAGAATAATTTTTAGTCTTCATCCTTTTAATCATAGACGTTTTGTATCTTAATAATTCCTTATCGCTGTTTCGGGAAGGGAACCCTCTATTATTCTCTAGGAAGAACTTTGTATCGTCTTTTGTAAGGTTTTCACCATACTTAAGATTGTAATAATTTGAGCTTGAACTCATTCCTACCTTATCGTAACATCGACTATTGGTGTCATATATTTTTCCTCTTATTTCTTCGTTTTATTCTTGATTTTTATTCTATTCTTTTTTCCCTTCTCGTCTTGGGCTGTTACAAAAATTATTGATAATTAAATAATTAAACAAAATAATAATTTGGATCGAATTTATATTTAAAAATACATTTAAAAAGAAGATTTAATATCTTTAATAAATATTACTTAAATATAAAATTAATATCAAAACCAAAAATAAGATTATTGTAACATTCGTGTATTTAATAAATATTCTGAAATACGCTTAATAAAATTAAGTTCCATTAATTGAATCATGCAATCATACATCAAATGGAATTTAAATTGTTTACAACAAAACTTTGCTAAACCTAATTTAAAATATCAAATAAACTGCACAAATTCTTCTTAATTTTATCGAATTACCGTTAATACAAAACCGACAAACCTTCAAAGGAAAAAAAAAATAAAACAAAGTAGTGTATAAAATATATATAAGCTACTAATGAGGACTTGTTTAAAATATGAGAAACATAAAAAAAAATTATGAACATACTTACACCGGTAGCTGCAAACAAATAAAAAAAACGAATGCGATAAAAAATTATATTGTGCATAAATGAAATAATTACCTTGATAGCTACAAAAAATAAGAACAAAACAAATTAGACGAATAGATAAAAATTAGGGGGAATCATGGATCGGGGCATCTCTAAAAGTAGAATTATAAACACTACCTATATTTTTCCCTAATTTTGATATAGGGCATTGTTCCATTATTAACCTTTTCAAAGTATATTAGTAATTATATAACTACATATCTAAACTTGAAATACCGATTTTAAACAACTACGTTAGACACCTAGTATTATAACATATCTAAACCTGAAATACTATCCCCAGATTTTAAACAACTACGTGTACTGTAGAATTAGTATTATAAGACGTCAGTTTTTTTTCACCAATTACAAATGAATAATCATAGTTGAGGGTTAGACACCATGCCCATTATATCCCATTCTTAATCACTCCCACATCCCATAAAATCCCCTTCTTAATCACTCCCACAGAACGACGATAATCCAAGTTCTTGCCTATCTGCGTAGATCTAAACTTCTGCTTATATGAATTGAATGAAATCAGTTGTGCTACGGTCGATATTTGCATATTTGTTAGAATTAGGTTTGTTAAATTTCTAGGTTTTTTATTTCACTTTTTGCATTTTAATCAATTTGGAAAATTTTTAGTTGAATTTGAATTTAGCAAGACTATCTAAAAAAGTTGTTCATCTCCAATATGTCATATTGATTTACCACATAACAATAGATATCTATTTATATGACATATCTATATCTATTATAGATATCTATACATCTATGATAGATATCTATTCATATTTAATAGATATCTATACATCTATGATAGATATCTATTCATATGATATATTTATTACATATCTATGATAGATATTTATTGCTAGGTGGTAAATCTATAATAGATATCTATTCATATATATATATAATGTTGCGCAAATATATTTTACCAAAGCGCAAATATATTTAGCGCAAATATATTTACGCAAATATATTTATATATATAATTTACTGATTCTTGCGGCAAATATATTTATATTCTTACGCAAATATATTTATATATATATAGTAAATAAATTAATATATGTTACGTAATGTTATTGTAAGGATATTTACGACTTTATACATTTTAAAAAATGCCACTACTTAGTATTTAAAAAATACAAATTCTCTAATAAATAAACAAGTAAAAAATATACAACCTCTAAAAATGAGGTGAAAAAAAATAGGTGTTCAAAATAATATTAAAAAACAATCTGCCCCATACCCTAATATTTATACATGACATTAATCGAAATACTTACCTTCATAGCTACAAAACATAAAAACAAAAAATTAGACGAAGACCATAAAAAAACAAAATATAAGAATACGAAAAATAAATAAATAATACTTATAATGCTTACTTGAAAAAAACACAAATTACATTAAAATAAATTATAAGATATATACGTAAGAAAAAACATCAAAAATAATAACTAAAACATTAGAAAAATGGATATTTTCAAAAAAGGTAATCATGTTAGTACATTTTATAACATACTCTTAATCTTTGGCTAAATTATAAAAAAGAAGTAGTTATCAAATCTACCCTTTTAATTATATTAAACTATCTAATATATTGTATATAACCAATATTATATGAAATCATTTAATTAAGGGGACAATAATACGTACACTTTCCATGTGTATCAACAAATTACCAAAATGAACTTAATTAGGAGGACATTAATACACTTTCCATGTGTGTCAACAAACTACCAAAATAAACTAACGGGATATCATACATCATCAACCCAAAATTTTCACGTATTGGTCCGATACTTTAACAAGTATTTATGATACACTATTACTTACACAGTGAATTACTTTTAACTTTGATAAACTATTACTTATACAGTGATTTCTTGTGAAATGTAGATGGTAGTTCCAAATAACTATTGCTTGACTAATAGTTTCCGAACAAACAATTTAATACGTTAAAGTGTAACACTTACAAAAATTTGGTCGGAGACATAACACTTATTAGTTCGAAAAGTTAAATCAGAAACTACGGTAGTGTCTTGTCCATGATTATTACTAGTTTCATAATACTTGTAAGAATCTATTATATACACTACACTTTTAATAATACTTGCAAGAATCTATTATATATACTATTGTAAGAATCTATTATATACACTACACTTTTCATAATATTTGTAAGAATCTATTATATATACTACACTGCAGTGTAGTTGATACTTGATAGTTATGAATGCATATAAAGTGGTTTAATAATTTACGAATAAGTAGTTTGATAGTTCAATAGTTACACTAACAAAAACTTGATCGGAGAAGTAATACCTATTATTTCCAATAGTTAAAGCTTGTTTACCGAGGTGCTTTAGGTGATGATTATTGCTCTTTTGTTGATTATGCTCATAATCTATTTAATACATTGTGCATACTTCTGCGGTGTAGTTTGTAGATCAAAAGTCTATGGATGCGGCTCCAATAACGAGTCTCCTCCACGACCAATCACTGTGGAAGTCGACCTCTTCCAAAAACACGTTATCGAACGCTTTCCGGTCTTCTCTCACCACCACCATCTAGCGGATCCTTTCTCCGTTAACGCCGCTGAGGAAAAAAAACCTAGCCGAAACAACTAATCTTGAAATATAAATTTATAGCTTACATGAAGAAAAAATAAAGTATCACAATATTATTAAACTGTATCCAAGACCAAGACAAACATTGACAAATCATACAACAGAGCCACCCATACCCCAGTGTTGGCTCATAAAAATGTCATAATTACAGCAAACCAAAATTCACCAACACAAATGATGACATGAAACCCTAAATCCTCTATTTGCCGGTAAGAAAATAATTTATTGCTTTCGGTTACGAATAAGAGATTTATCAGAAAGAAAGAAAACAGAAAAAAACACAGTATTCCCTAAACTAAACAACACAGTTAGAGAAGTGTTAGTGTTTATCCAAATCCTCTGCTCAACAAAACATTCCGTAAACAAAGGATTTTTTTCCATTAAATTGTAAAAGAAATCAAATTTGGGGAAATTCAACAGAGATGGAACTGTTCTAACCCTCGGAAATGGCGTTTTGAATCTCGGCCCACTTAGCGACGACATTTTGGTCGTTAATGTCTTCCTCCTCCTCTATCAAGTAGTCTCCGTAGCTATTCTTTTCTTTCTTCGCCGCTGTAGCGCCGCCGCTTTGCGGCGTGACCTTCACGCGTGACACTATGATCCACTGCACGAGCGAGAAGGCGATGCCCATGAAGGCGCACACCGGAATCACAATCTCCGTTCCCAGATCTGGAAGCAACGCCATTCTCACCGAAAAGAGAATCCATATTAAAAATCTTTGTCCTAAACCTATTAAGATTTAATATGCAATAAATTATATAAATAAAAAGAATATACAATGATATAATATAAAGATTTAATATGCAATCAATTATATAAATAAAAAGAATATACAATGATATAATATAAAGGTTAAAAAAGACAATTCAAATTTGAAAAACTTACTTCAATTGTAATTACATTAAATATCAATATATTTAATTATATATATACAATAAATTAATTACCTTTTTTAATAAAAAGCTAAAATATGATATTTTATTATAAATCAAAAATCCATTCTTATTTTTTCTCTAAATTACTCTGAGATAAATAAACATATAATAAATTGAAACAAAAATAATAAAATCAATACTTACAATGTGTGTGACCTACAAAAAAACATTTATAAGCATTTGTATAATTTCTAATTATAATAATTAGAATAATAATAAGAATAACAAATACAAAGTTTATGAATACAGTAAAAAAATGAAAATGAAATGTATGAGGTAAAGAATGAATGAAAATAATGATTAATTTATAGTTGAAAAAAATGAAAAATGAAAATGAAATGTATGAGGTAAAGAATGAATGAAAATGATGATCAATTTATAGTTGAAAAAAATGAAATTAAGGTTTCCAAATTAATATTAAATAATTAATTTAAAATCCCACAGTTATATAAATAAAATCGTAAATTTGGTTAATAATTATATAGTCAACGTAAATCAATTCGAATTTGAAAAAATAAATCAAGTGAAATTACGTCTTCAGCGTAGGATACCAATTTTTCGTGAAATTGGTCTTGAACACACAGTCACCAGCTTCAGTCGAACTTCGTTTGCACTCGCTCAACTAACGCTTGCTTGTTTGTATAATTCAAACTCAACGTGAGTAAAGTAAAGTAAAGTGCTGAAGACAAAGTTATGTAATAGTTTTCATTTCATTGATCAACAAAACTAAACTATTACACTTGAAGAGAAAGGTAGACGGAATGAACTAAGGTCGTATCCCAAGTGTCGCAACACTCCAACGAACCAGAGTCCTAGTACTACTACACCTAAAGTTCTATTCTCCAAACTCTACTACTGGTGCACAGTACAAAACAAACTACCAAAACTCTAAGGCTCTGCGCCAACAAACAACGATCGATGATACTCAATATCGGATTTCGTTCTCTCAAAATCGTCAAGTGATGAAACGGAAATCCATGGGTATATATAGGCAGCCCGCACATGTGAGGTGATGACGTCGCACATTCTCATTCGTCACATGCTTGGCTGATGTCACTTCTCCATGGATGACATCACTTTTGGTACTTGGATACTTGAATCTTGGAATCTTGAATCTTTGATTCTTGAAACTTCGAATCTTGAATCTTCAATTTCTTCAAAAACAATTTCATACTTCAATTTAAATCCTTGACTCCATCGATCTCAAATCTTCATCTCCAATTCCTTGTGAAAAACACTAAGTGTTGAAGCTTCGAATTTTCATCGTCTTCATGGTCGTCGATATCATTGAGGTTGAAATGCAAAGACGCCGAACCCAATTCATGAAGTCATAGTCGTCGTTTGCTGTTCGCCGGATTCATAAACACGAGTCGCCTGTCGCCTGTTTCATGTCTAAAAGGACATGAGTCGCCAGTCGCCGGTTCCAGGAGATTCGCCAGTCGTCGGGTTGCATGGATGCGAGTCGCCAGTCACCGGTTTACATGGACGCGAGTCGCCAGTCGCTAGATCCAGGGGATGGAGTCGCCAGTCGCCGGATCCTAGGGATGTAGTCGCCAGTCGCCGGTTTCGATGCATACGAGTCGCCAGTCACTGGACCCAGTGTCGCCAGTCGCAGTTTTGTAGCTCTTGAAGTGGGGATTCCATAGCATTTTGAATCAAGTAAATCAGAGCTCACACGAAGGAGATATGACCAAAATCGACGAACTGCACATCCAATGTCGCCAGTGTCGCCAGTCGCCAGTGTCGCCAGTCGCCAGTCGCCAGTCTCCAGTGTCGCCAGTCGCAGTCCGTGGTGAAGTCTTGTAGTCGCCGAATCCAAATGTGGCGCTCCAGTCGCCGGATCCAAATGCAGCGACTCCAGTCGCCGGATCCATGTTGTAGCTCTTGAAGTGTAGATTCCAAAGAATTTTGAATCAACACAATCGGAGCTCGTACGAAAAAGATATGACAATAGTCGACGGACAGCGCAAGGAACACACAAAGTTGATGCAAAAAACTTGTATTTACAATCTCCCCCTTTTTGGTACAACTCTTGTGAAACACATCAATTATGAGTAGACTTGCAAAGCTTAGATGTTGTCGCCAAAACATACTTCGACAATCTCCCCCTTTTTGGCACAACTCATATGAGAGACAATGAGTACAAATAGATCCAGCAAGTCTCCCCCTCAAGAGATACATCACATGGTGAAGCACCTACATTGAATAGATATGAAAAACAAAAAAAAAACTTAGTCAAGAGTTCAAACATCAACACATCAAAACATTAAAACTTAGTTCATCAAAACAAGATATAAAAAAACATGCATGATGGAAAATAGTTCAAGTCTTATGCATGCAACGAGATAATGAAAAACGAAATAGTTCAAGAGTTTATCAAAAACAGAAATAAAGATACTGGAAATGAAGTCACTTCTGGTCGTCGTCTGAGGGAGTTGGTTCACGACCCGGGCTCTCGATCACATCATCATCATCATCGTACTGGAAGCCATCGTCTGTACTGGAATCATCTTTGATAGCATCCTTGAAGAGAGAGTTTAGATAAAAGTGTCTTTCAAACTCCCACCTTGGGAGCCAACACCGATGCCATCTCCCAATCCTCCCCCTTGTTGGATCTCAAGTTGGAGTTCCTTGAACGCTTCCTTCGACTCTAGCTGTGCGTCGATCATTCGGTTGTAAGCGACAACATGCTCAGCTTGTCGTTTCTCAGTTTTCTGGACCGAGGCATAGAACTTTTGAACAGCAGCTGTGTGTCTGTGTTTTTGTGAGTCTGTGTGTCTGTGAGTCTGTGTGTTTGTGTGTCTGTGAGTCTGTGTGTCTGTGAGTCTGTGAGTCTGTGTGTCTGTGAGTCTGTGAGTCTGTGAGCCTGTGAGTCTGTGATTTTTAGGATTGGCGAAACCAGCGACAAAAGGTAAGAGTCGCCGGTTTTGAGGCGTTTGAGTCGCTAATCTTGGAGCTATTCCATGACGACGAATTCGGCGACAGAGTTTATGAATTCTCCATTTTCACCATTTTGACATATGCACAGTGGAGGTCGCTACACTCAGTTTATGAAAATTGCAGAGATAGTAAACCACGTAGCGCTGGATATGAACTACAAAAATGCAAAATCAAAACAACACATCCCGAGTTAGCATTCAAGTGATCAACACACAACAAAAACATTCAAAACACATTTTAGTGGAGATTCGTGGGGTGATATTAGGCAATGAAGAGCAAATATTTTCCCAGAAAAGAGTCCACATTACATCACTTCCCCAAAACCAAAAAATTTCACACAAGGTGAAAGCAACTTTGAAGTATAATAAAAAAACTCTCGAATTAAAAACCGGTGGAACGGGCCGAAGTATTTGACAGAAATTTAACTTGTCCTTCGTCACAATCACAAGAATACATGCCGTGTTTCGTCGAAACATATTTGATGACTTTGCACCGCACAAAAGATTTTAATTCATGAGTGCAAGGTGAACTTTTAAGGCACTCCACTTGGGACTAGCTTTACTACAATCAGAGGGGATCCGGGGGAATGATCCGGCGTCCTCCAGACGAGTTTTAGCTTTATATGAAATGCAACAGATGCTCATTACAGCATTCAGAGGGGAGCAATGGTCATCTTGCATCTCCGAAGTGTGATGGGAGAGCATCTTAAACTACAGCGTCCATGTGCTACCTTTCGAAGAGGGGAGCCGGGGGAATCGGCGTCCTCCGTTACTTGGTATTATGGATCTATGCAAATGATAGCTATGGGAGTTATATGCCAAGTTTGCATTTTTGCACACAGAGGAATAAATGCACTTGGGTCCGAAGACTAAAGCGGCCTCGAATCCATGTTCAACTAATAAGACTAGTCCACTACGATTCAGCGTGCATATTCAGAAGTAAAGAAAATAATCTTTCAGACTTCAAAATTTTCGCGAACTCTTAAGGAGAACACATGCAGAGAGAATTTCTTAGAGTTTGAAATCTCTCAAAGTCAAGAGGTTTGGTAAAGATGTCAGCGAGCTGTTTTTCTGTTAAAATATGTTGTAGACTGACTATATCACGATCAACCAAATCTCTAATGAAATGATGTCGAATGTCGATGTGTTTAGTTCTTGAATGCTGGACAGGATTTTCGCTGATTTTGATAGCACTTTGATTATCACAAAACAGCACCAATGGAGCACTCTCAATGAGATAGTCATTCAACATTTGCTTCAACCATAGCAATTGAGTGCAGCAAGTTCCAGCTGCAACATACTCAGACTCAGCAGTTGAGAGCGCGATGCAATTTTGTTTGCGACTATGCCATGACACGATATTATTGCCAAGGAAGCAACAACATCCGGAAGTGCTCTTTCTTTCATCAGTATCGCTTGCCCAATCCGCATCGGAATAACCGACAAGATTTGATGAAGTGTCGCATGCATACCAAAGGTCAAGTTCAGAAGTCCCAGAGATGTAGCGGAGAATCCGTTTGACAACTCGTAGATGGTTTTCCTTTGGATCAGCTTGGTACCTAGCACACATACAAACACTAAACATAATGTCAGGGCGAGTAGCGGTTAGATAAAGTAAACTTCCAATCATGGAACGATAAAGAGTTTGATCAACACTTTGACTTTTAATCGATTTAGATAACCGTTCAGTCGTCGCCATGGGAGTTTTTGCGGGCTTAGCATGATGCATCTCAAATTTTTCGACCATATTTTTTGCATATTTGCTTTGAGAAATGAAGATCCCATCCGGTCGTTGAGATATCTGAAGTCCAAGAAACTGATGTAACTCCCCCTCGAGACTTATCTGAAATGTTGAAGACATGGATTCCATGAAAGCTTTCACGAGTTTAGAGCAAGTAGCACCAAAAACAATGTCATCAACGTAAATCCGGGCAACGATCATGTGCTTGCCATCACGTTTGATAAAGAGAGTTTTGTCCACCGATCCACGTTCAAAGCCAAATTATAAGAGATAGTCAGTCAGACATCCATACCAGGCACGAGGAGCTTGTTTCAAACCATAGAGAGCTTTGTGAAGCTTGTAGACATGATTTGGTTTCTTAGGATCCTCGAAACCTTTAGGTTGAGCAACGTAGACCTCTTCTTCCAACACTCCATTCAAGAAGGCAGCTTTGACATTCATTTGTCTGAGTTTAATGCCAAGATGGCATGCAATAGCAATCAAAAGTCTGATGGATTCAATTCTTGCGACAGGAGCGAAGGTTTCATCAAAACCAATCCCTTCAACTTGGGCATAGCCTTGTGCAACAAGGCGTGCTTTGTTTCGTACAACTTGGTTGTGCTCATCAGTTTTGTTTTTAAATATCCATTTGGTTCCAACAACATTGACATTTGACGTACGGGGAACCAATGACCAAACATTGTTTCTAGTGAACTCATCCAGCTCTTCTTGCATAGCCATTATCCAGCAATCATCTTTCAGAGCTTCCTTATAATTTTTCGGTTCTGTTTGAGATAAGAAGCAAGAGATTCCGATGTCTAGGCAAATAGCTGAAGTACAGATGTTATAGAGTTCATCTTGAGAAGTAGTATGTTTCTTTGAGCGTGTAGTTTGCTCATTCAAGTTCCCGATTATCTGAGTCGGAGGATGTTTATTCTGAATAAGGCGAGGTGCCTCTCTAGGAGCATCAGCTGGGTTTTCAACGTTTAGTTCAGTTTCTTCATCCTCAGACGATGAAGCATCATTGTCACGATTGCTATATTCTCCAACTTCAGGTGAAGTGTTTGGAGTAAAATTTTCTGGAGTCACATTCTCAGAAACTACAGTTGTGGGTGTTGACGAAAAAGTCTGATATTCCAGAATTCCTACTTTAACCCAATCTTCCTCTACATCTTTTCCTAGAAAGTCTTGTTCATCAAAGTTGATATTCACAGTTTCCATGACTTTCTTGGTTCGAAGGTTATAGGCTCGATAAGCATGGCTATTCTGGATATAACCAACAAATATACCACGATCAGCTTTGGCTTCAAATTTCTTCATAGGATCACGATCCTTCAAAATATAGCAAGTACAGCCAAAGACTCGAAAGTGTGCAACAGAAGGCTTCTTGCCATTTACAAGTTCATACGCAGTTGCGGTCGTGCCAGATCGAATACTTATTCGATTCAAAATGTAGCCAGCAGTGGATGGGCTTCTGCCCAAAAAGTTCGTGCAAGATTTTTCGAGATTAACATCACGCGAGCCATCTCTTGCAGCGTTCGATTTTTACGTTCGGCAATCCCATTTTGTTGAGGTGTTTTTGGTGCCGAATATTCATGATGAATTCCCTTCATCACACAAAATTCATTGAAGCTTGCATTTTCAAATTCAGTTCCATGATCACTTCTGATCCTCTTTACTTTAGCTTCATGATTTGTTCTAATCCATTTTACAATGCCTTTGAAGGCATCAAAAGTTTCATCTTTGGTAGCCAAAAATCTTTTCCAAGTATAGCGAGAAAAATCATCAACTACAACCAGCACATATTCCTTCTTTGCTATGCTTTTAACCTCCATTGGACCCATCAAGTCCATGTGTAACAGTTCGAAGGGAGCCGAAGCTCATTAGTGTTGGAAGTGCCGGATGGGACGATCTTGTGAGTTTGCCCTTCTGACAGTCGCCACACACTTGCTTTTCGATTTTGGGGAGTTGAGAGATTCCTCGAACTATCTCCCCCTTAACTAGTTTACTCAAATTTCGAGTGCTAGTGTGGCCAAGTCGTTGATGCCATAAATCAACTTCATCCGGAACGGTCACAGAAAAACAACTATACTCAGTTTTATAGTAATTATTTTTAGCTCGAGGACCTTCCATGATGCACTTCCCTTCAACATCAAAAACTCTGCAGTAGTCTCTATCAAAAATAACATTCAGCCCCTCGTCGCACAGCTGGCTGATGCTGATGAGATTTGCCACAAGACCCTTCACATGTACAACATGGCGAATTGGTGGCAATCCTTTAATATGAAGCGTTCCTTTCCCCATGACCATGCCTTTAGCTCTCCCTCCAAACACCACGGGAGAACCAGTCATCGACTCGTATTCTTTTAAGAATTTTTTAGTTCCGGTCATGTGTCGTGAACATCCGCTATCAAAATACCAAATGCTTTTGTTTCCAGATTCGGAGGCATTTAGTGCAACATGGCAAAAGATAAGTTCTCTGGGTTTCCAGACATTTGAAGTGGTGGAGTTAAGTTTAACTTCACTCTTTTGAAGTGTCGGTGCCCTTCTCTTGGTTACATCAAAATTTTGAAACTTTGTCTTAGTCATGGGTTTCACATTTTTCTCAACTTTCCTGATCTGAGAAATGTGATTCTTCACACTTATAGCAGACTCATCCTTCTTCTTCTGAGTCATCAAACTTCGATTTATGTCATCTCCCAGGCATGTTACAGTAATGACAGACATATTCACGCCTTTGTCGAATCTCTCTTCTCCCAGAGATTTTTATCATGCTAGACTTAGTCTGAGAATTTTTCACATTCGATCTTGAGCTGATGGGTTTGTCAAGTTTCTTAAGTAGAGTCGCTTCATATGGTAATATCCCTCGAGGATGTTTCACAATATTATTTGGAAATTGATAAGTCTTGGATTTAACGCAAGCAGTCAAGTTCAACTTTTGAGTTTCAGAATCTGAAGACACAACAACTTTCTTTCCTTCAGCAATTTCCTTTCGTTTTGATGATTCAGCATCATCCTCACTTTTACCTTCTAGCTGATCATTTGAAGCTTTGACAAAGGTCACCTCTTTCTTTTCAGGTGTAGAGTATATAGACTCAAAAACTCTTTGAAATCCAAGTCCATAACGGTCAGGATTCATATAAGAGGCAGCATTGTCAAACACCGAAGAGTTCGTGTTCATCTTTCTCAACAGTTCATCAGTCATATGAAGTTTTTCTTTCAAAACATAGCGCTCCTTGTCAGTCATGGCAAGGTCAGTTTGTGCTTTCATCAGTGATGACTTAAGCTCATCGTTTTCATCATCTGAGTTCTTAAACAAAGTTTGAAGTTTCTTAACTTCAGCAATTTCCTTTTTCAGAGAAGTTTTCAGTTTTGAGTTCTCAGTACTCAACTTCTCACAAGAGTTTCTCAGTTCAACTACTTCCTTGAAGAATTTATGCTTTTCTTCGAAAAGATCATCAAATTTAGTTCTCAGAATTTTTAAAGAATTTTTCACTTTCAGACTATCAGAGTCTGTCTTCTCAACCAATGCTTTCATCTCAACCACCTCATCAGACAGTTTATAGTTCACTTCAGAAAGTTCATCAAAAGATTCTTTCAAAAACTTCAGAGATACTTCGAGAGCGCCATTCTAAGTGACAGCCAAGTCATATAATTTTTCGAGTTCAGAGTAACTCTCTTTCAGTTTAGTAGACTCAGATACACTTCGATTAGCATTTGAAGTCGTCTCTTCCTTTTCGGATTCAAACACAGACTCATCGTCTGAAAACATTTCATTATCACAGAAATTTCGATTTTTGGATGCCAAGCAAAAGATATTATCGACCGTTGCAGTATCCTTCAGGAATACATCAAATTCAAAGTTTTCAACTTCGAAGTTCGCAAGATCAAAATTTTCATCCAAGGTGACAACCAGAGCGTTGTCCTCTTCTTCATCCGAGTTTTCAACCTCAGACTCATCATTCTCCGAGATCACATTCTCATTATCTATCACCACGTAGCTGACAGGTAGCTTCTTCTTTCGATGTAAGTTGGGACATTCATTTTTGATGTGTCCAAATCCCTTACACTCAAAGCATTGCATTTTAGAGATGTCCTTGCTAATCAAGGAATAGGGTGATAGCTTTGTCCCCTTAAACTTTTTGTCAGAGAATGAAACTTGATTTCGGTTGTCTGAGTTGCTCTGGAATGAGTTAGAATTTTTCTGAAATTTTCGAAAATTTCGAGCACGATTCTTCCTCTTAAAATCTTGTTTCACAAGATAAGTAACAATGTCATTTAACACAACAAGCTTGTCTGGGTTGTTAGAGTTCATCAGTCGTTCAATATCCTTAGCCTCATCATCATCAGATTCATTTACATCAGCAGAGAAACTACTTTCAGATTTTTCAATTTTCAAAGAAGAGTTTTGAGGTTTCGCACTTCTTGAACTCTTTCCCTTCTCAGAAATTTTAAGTGCGGTCATCGGCTCATAGACGAGAGACATCTCCGGGTTACTTCGCACGTTTAGAGACAAGTCGTAGTTTCTCAGATCAGCCATTAGCTCAGCATAGTCATGTTTCTTGTTGATTTTTTTATGAGCTTCAAGCGTTAGAACCTTACTTTCAAATCTAGAGCTTAGACTATGAAGAGTTCTCTCGTAGACCATGATGGCAGGATAGATTTCTCCAAGCTCATAAACTTCATTTACATATCTCATGATTTTGTCTAAGTACTCATTTATGTCTTCATCTTCTCTCATGCGGAGTTGATGGAATTGAGCAGTGATGGTTTTGATTTTTGAGCGTTTAACAGCTTGGCTTCCCTCACATGTTCGTTGTAGAGTTTCCCATGCATCTCTAGCTGAGGTGCAATTTTTCACAAGTTGGTACATGCTGAGTTCCAACCATTCACATATGATAAGGAGAGCTTTGCTATTAGCAGTGGATAGTTCATGTTCCTCTCTTGTCCATTCACGTTCAAGTTTGTAGATTTTTGCTCCATCGCTGTCAATAACGAATGGGTGTTCCCATCCTTCCAATACAACCATCCAAGCACGAGAGTCATATCCCTTGATTCTAGCTGAAACTTTAGCTTTCCAGTTTGAGTAATTTTGATGAGTGAGGATAATCGGTTTCTGAACAAACATTGGTGACTCCATTGTAGCGGAAAAAATGAAGTCAAGTAACGGATCACGTCGTTTACGTATGACGTCCCGCTCTGATACCAATTGAAATTACGTCTTCAGCGTAGGATACCAATTTTTCGTGAAATTGGTCTTGAACACACAGTCACCAGCTTCAGTCGAACTTCGTTTGCACTCGCTCAACTAACGCTTGCTTGTTTGTATAGTTCAAACTCAACGTGAGTAAAGTAAAGTAAAGTGCTGAAGACAAAGTTATGTAATAGTTTTCATTTCATTGATCAACAAAACTAAACTATTACACTTGAAGAGAAAGGTAGACGGAATGTGTTGGAGTTGTGTACTTAATGTCTAGATTTAAGTAACGGTAAACTCCCGGTCATAGCATTTAATCTATTAAATTAATAAACAATTGTTTGCGTTTAATTATTGTTAATTAAATATATGCAAAATATAGTCCTAGATTCTATACGTTGTAGTTAGTATGGTGTGCGACGCCACACAGAAGATCATACTATCGGTTACTCGTATTTAATCAAACAGTTGCTCACGACCTAGATGGACACGGACCAATCCATCGGTATAGTCGTTGTGTGAGAGAGAAAATAATTTGTCTTAATTATTTTATCACACTTGTGCACTTGGTGTATTGGGCGGATCGTTGAGATTTATCGATTAGGATTGCCGGTGATAATCGATTCAAATCTCAGAGTATTTTATTCTTAATTCCCGATACCATTGCGGGTGTGTATATTTAATATAAGTGACTTTGATTTTCCAAAGGAATTAACCGATTTAATTATTGAGTTAATTACCGGTTGAGTTGGGTCACTATATTTTATATATGACATGCCGTGAATACTTGACGGGAAAGTGTATCCCGGAATGGTTGATAATATCCCCGAGATGAGTTCATAAGGAATTATTGTGTAAACCTCATGAGTGGATTCGTTCCGCACAATAATTAAGGTTGAATGGTACTAGTCTGGGATTCAAGAGATGAATAAATTAATTAGCAATAAATTAATTTTATTCATGGATATTTAAATCTTAAATACACGGAATAAATAATACTACCGGAGAAATATTATTTGATATAATATGGTTTAATATTGGGAGTGCAATTAATTTATATAGTGGAAAATAAATTAATTAATATTGATAAGGATTAATGGACTTGAGCATTGGACTCAATTTAATCTTCAATATTGGAAGCTCGATATTCCACCTCCTTTAGATCCCCTACGTAGCCTATAAAAGCACTACATGGCCTTCATAAATCATAAGACAAGAATATCAATACTTGATAGTTCTAGAGAGTTGAAGGAGATCCATAGGAGTTCGATAGATCGTCGCCCACCCGACGTTCGAACGGAGTGCAAGGAATACGTGGGAAGATCGTAAGGTCATCATCTTGATTTCGTTTCTCCGCACAACGAATCGAAAGGTAAAATCATAAACTCCCTTCTATGATTTTATGTGAATTAATTGTGGCTCGTACATGAACACACGATCCGGGAAAACGTCGAGACCGGGATACGGGGATCACGCGATCCCCGTCGGGATCGAGAGGGGCGGCCAACCCTAGGGTTCGATCGCCGGTACCGCGCGACGAAGGGTGCCCCGGCTGGACGCCGGGGCGAGCGATCGACGGGAGTCGATCGCCGGGGATGCCACGGGCTGGTGCCGTGGCGGATCCCCGCCCATCGACGGCGGCGTGCGCGAAGGGAGGCCCCGGCTGGACGCCGGGGTGAGCGATCGAGCTAGGCTCGATCGCTGGGCAAGCCGCGGCTTCGCCGCGGTGGTCAGCGGGGCTGACCTGTTGGAGTTGTGTACTTAATGTCTAGATTTAAGTAACGGTAAACTCCCGATCATAGCATTTAATCTATTTAATTAATAAACAATTATTTGCATTTAATTATTTATAATTAAATATATGCAAATCATAGTTCTGGATTTTATACGTTGTAGTTAGTATGGTGCTGCATGGGCGCACAGAAGATCATACTATCGGTTACTCGTATTTAATCGAACAGTTGCTCACGACCTAGATGGACACGAACTAATCCATCGGTATAGTCGTTGTGTGAGAGAGAAAATAATTTATCTTAATTATTTTATCACACTTGTACACTTGGTGTATTGGGCGGATCAGCTTGAGATTTATTGATTAGGATTGCCTTGGATAATCAATTTAAATCTCGGAGTATTTTATTCTCAATCCCCGATACTATTTCGGGTGTGTATATTTAATATTAGAGACTTTGATTTTCCAAAGGAATTAACCGATTTAATTATTGGGTTAATTACCGGTAAAGTTGGGTCGCTATATTTTATATACGACATGCCGTGAATACTTGACGGGAAAGTGTATCCCGAAAGGGTTGATAATATCCCCGAGATGAGTTCATAAGGAATTATTGTGCAAACCTCATGAGTGGATTCGTTCCGCACAATAATAAAGGTTGAACGGTACTAGTCTCGGATATAAGATATGAATATTATTTATTGAGCAATAAATAAATTTATTCATGGATATTTAAATCTTAAATACACGGAATAAATAATACTAATCGGAGAAATATTATTTGATATAATATGGATTAATATTGGGAGTGCAATTTTATTTATATAGTGGAAAATAAATAAAATTTAATATTGATAAGGATTAATGAATTTGGGTTGGACCCAATTTAATCTTCAATATTTAGAAGCCCAATATTTAATCTCCTTATGATCCCCTACGTAGCCTATATAAGCACTACATGGTCTTCACTTTTAAAAGAGAGAATTAATTGACCTACGCCAATTCATAAAGTCTTGAGAGTGAGGAAGATCCATAGGAATCCGATAGATCGTCGCCCACACGACGTTCGGACGAAGTGCTAGGAATACGCGGGAAGGTCGCAAGGTCATCAACAAGATTCGTTTCTCCGTACAACGAATCGAGGTAATAATCGAGAAACCCCCTTCGATTATATGTGCGTATTAATTGTGATATATACATGAATGCGCGATCCGGGAAAACGACGAACCTCGGGGACGGGGATTCGAGATCCCCGGCGAGGATCGAACGCGACGGTCGAACCCTAGGGTTCGGACCGTCGGACGCGCGACGAGAGAGGGAGCCCCGGCTGGTCGCCGGGGCACACGATCGAACCTAGGGTTCGATCGTCGGGGATCCGCCGTGGGCTGGTGCCACGGCGGGAGGATCCGCCGGCCCCCTCGTCGGAGGCGCGTGGCGCGAGGGACCCTCGGCTGGAGCCGAGGGGTGCGATCGATCCTCGGATCGATCGCGGGCAAGCTGCGGGTTCACCCGCAGCGATCCCGTACGTGCTGCGGGTTCGACCGCAGCGGATGCGTACGGGGTTCGGCCCTCGTGAGCAGCGAGTCACGCGACTCGCTGCGGGGCTGCTACGAGCAGCCCCAGGGATCGCTCGTAGCGATCCCAGCGATCGTCCGTAGACGATCGCGAGCCCCTCGTGGGGGTTCGGCTGGGCACACGGGGCCTTCGAGTCTCGATGGCGTTCGGTCGGGCCCCGGCTCGTGAGGTGGTTCGCGTTCGTGGATCCGACTCGTGGGAGAAAATCGGCTGGGGGCGGGCTGCATGTCTTCGGGCGCGTAGTCTCCAAAGGTCGGACTCTTGCGGATGAGTCGGGGATCCAATCTTCGGTGATCGAGGGTTTTTGATCGGGTTATCGGTTCCGCAATTTTTTGATATTTACTATGCCGTGGGCATGGTGGTGAGATATCATAGTAATCCTGGAAAGGATCACTCGACTGATGTAAAGAACATGTTTAGGCTCCTGCAGAGGACCAGGAATTATGTTCTGAGTTACAAAGCAGTCAAGTTGTTTCCTTTGGATTACATAGAATTGGATTTCCAAATCAAACAGGGACAGTCGAAAGTCGAAGTCAGGCTATGTGTTCTCACTGTGAAGTGGAGCAGTCACATGGAAGAATGTAAAGCAGCGATGCATTACGGACTCTACCATGGAAACTGAAAGGATAACGGCCTCTGAGGCAGTTAAAAGGTCAGTGTGGCTCCAGAACTTCCTGTGGGACTTAGATGTGGTTTCTAGTTTACCCAAAGCTATTTTGAATAGCGGTGTATTGGCAAACTTGAAATGCCACAAGTCCACAGTGGGAGATAACACGTAGAGCGCAAGTACCACCTGATTCGAGAGTTCGTCTAGTAAGACGATGCAGTTGTCACCTAGATAGCATCGAGAGGATTGCCTGGTAAAACCCGTTCACAGAGGCTCTTCCAGCGAAAGCGTTGGATAGGCGTGATGAGGTTATGGGAATCTGATGTTTGGGAGAGGGCGACTAGACTTGTAGTATAAGTGGGAGATTGATGGAGTTGTATTCTAAATGTCTAGTTTAGTGCAAATACGGAACTCCTTATCTATGCCTTAATCTATGTATGATTCAAATATGATTGCATTTAATGCAATAGTCCTAGATATATACGTTGTAGATAGTATGGCGTGAGGAGACACGCGGAAGATCATACTATCGGTTACTCGTATACTATCGAACAGTAGCTCACGACTTAGATGGACAGGGACAATCCATCGGTACGTCGTAGTGTGACTGGTAGATAGTCGGTCTTGACCATCATGTTACACTCGTACACTTGGTGTATTGAGCAGGACCACGGGAGGGCGTTCGATTTATACTAATCAGAGTAATCGAACTAGACCTCAGATATTACGGATATGTGAGTTCTTAATCCCTATATAATTATAGGTGCGTGTGTCCAATGCTCGGTTCTTTGATGTGCCAATGAGTGAGACTAATTGATTAGTCAATATTCTCGGTAGATTGGGAATCGGTATTGTACACACGGCATGCTATAGATTATAGACAGGAAACCGTGTCCCATTTATTGGGTTGATGATGTCCCCGAGATGAGCTCATAAAGTTTATCATGTAAACCCTGCAGGTGGATTTAATCCGCATGATAATAAGGATGAGTGGTACTAGTCTCGGATCATAAGAAATGAATTAATTTAATTATTAGTAATTAAAATTAATTCGTGGACATGCGATATCTTAAACACGGGGAAATATCACATATGTAATACGGCGGGAAAATTATTGACGGAATAATTTGAATTAATTAATTGGGAAATCATTTATAATTTTATAGTGGAATTAATTATAAATAAAATTGTGGAATTTAATTAAGGTTTTCCTTTTGGGACACCAAGTTAATTAAATTGCAATTTAAGCCTAATTAATTAATTGCCTATGGGTCCCTAGTGTGGCCTATATATATCCTCGTCTCTCTTCTCTAAACCTACAGAACGCCGCTATTTTATTTTTGCGGAGAAAAATTAATTTGTTAACGCAATTAATTTTTCTGTGAAAATAAATAGATTAGCGCAATAACTTTTCTGCTCCAGAAAGAAAATTATATTCTTGCGTAAGTTTGAGAGAGAAGAAGAAGAGACACTCCAAGCGGATCGATGCCCACACATCGGCTGGAGCAAGAGGACTAGGATACACGCTAGAAGACTCGAGGTCTCTGTCAATTCGGCTTCTCCGAATCACGCGACAAAGGTATGGAATCGAAACCCTATTTCCGCATTGTTTCGATTCAAATCTCGTACGTAATAATACAACGGACCATCGATTAGTAATCGGGGGTCAAGGTATATTTTCTCCGGCTTCTGGGCGGTTGAGGACCGCCGGATCGGTGGCCGGACGGAGGGAAACGGATCGGAAAGGTATATTTTCTCCGGCTTCTGGGCGGTTGAGGACCGCCGGATCGGTGGCCGGACGGAGAAAAACGGATCGGAAATAGCCCGGAACAGCAGCATCGCGCTGCTGTTCGGACCAGGCAAGCGCTTGCCTGGGTGGCAGGCGCCCGCTCGCGCTGGGTCGCGAGCGACCGCTCGGGCAGCAAGCGCCCGCTTGCGCGGGTGCGCGAGCGCCCGCCTGGGCGGCAGGCGGCCGCCTGCTCCGGGCAGATTGTGAGCCGCGGCCTTGGCTGCGGCGGACGCGCGATCTGATGGGCGGGTGGCCATGGCTGATCGGAGGTGACCTCCAGAAGTTGATTGGGGACGTCCGGATGTTCGAGAGTTCGAACGGACGTGTCCCGGATAGTCGATTTCCAACAATTGGTATCAGAGCCGGTTTATCGGTTTGTTGTATTGTTCGTACGTTTGTGATGCAGGATGAACCCGATTATTATGGCCAACATTATGGGATGTTGTATGATAATTTTGTTGTGGTTTGTTAAACTCTCGGGCTTGTCGAGATTGTTTTGTTTTGGAAATGTTGCTTGTTTGTAATAGATAAAAACGACGGGTTGAGTCGTTAGGTTTATTTATTTCCGTTGTTTTTCCGGGCATGTATAGGATCGATCACCCTGTATAGGATCGATGCCGGATTTAGTAGATTTATTCTTGTAATTTTTCTTGCTATTTTTGGTGGATCGAGACGAGATCGAAACCCGGAGAAACGAGAGTCGAGGAAACGAACCGGCACCGGGCAGCCATCGAACACACCCCGTGTTCGCGACGGGCAGCAGCGGGGCTGGGGTTCGTTCGACCCCACGAGCAACTCAACGAGGCTCGAGACGAGGCTCCAGTGGGAGGAGTTCGTCTCTTGACCCTCGAGCGAGTCGGTGGTGGACCGAGACCGAGACGAGCAACGAGATCCAAGAGACGTGCATTGGAGAACACTTAAGGCCATAATAATCGGGACCACGTTAATTGCTTTTTGCTTGTTTTACGTGCTTTATTATTATGCTTAAGTGTTTATGCATGTTATCCCTTATCGTAAAATACTAAGTGGGAGAGGGATTGGAAACAATCCCGCGGTCTCCATTCTCTGTTTTGAATGTGATGTGTATTGACTTACGAGTTGGCTTTAGTGTCATCCTCCCTATCGGATAAAGTCGATACACAGATATCACTGGATCAAAATTCGAATTAAAATTCCACTTATAAAATTGAACAATTATATTTCTCAAAAGCAATGCCTAATCTGTCTTTTCAAAGACTAATTTCAACTCGACTCATTCTCACCCCGGGGAGTGGAATGGAGCCAAAGCGCTTGGTTATGTCGATGACACAGATTAGAGACTTTCGAGTCATTCGATGACTAGATCGATTGTCTGATTGGCTCCCTCACCTAGTGAGAGATAGGGCTCAATTGCATGATTGATCGCTGGTTAGAAACTTCGAGTTTCACTTACGAGATATCAAGCTTTGATTAATAAAATTGTGAAATTTAATAAATGTAAGAGTCAATTAACAAAGTTGTTTGTTTTAGTAAACGTCCACAAGAACGTGGCTTGCTAAATGGAAACGGTACTTTGGGTTAATTAAGATTCTATGACATTTAAATAAGTGAGATTCAATTAATAAAGTTGTTTGTTTTAGTAAACGTCCACAAGAACGTGGCTTGCTAAATGGAAACGGAACTTTGAGATTAATTGAGGCTCGACAGTTATAGAAAGTCGTGGAGGACCGCATGTCAACGTAAACGTCCACAAGAACGTGGCTTGCGGTGGACATGTAGTTCCCGAGCGGTGGACTTAGTACTGAGAAATGGTATACACTTTGGTACGCTTTATAGTATCCTCCCCATCGGAGTCACTGCTATAATGATGTACGACCGAAGTAAAAATCCAATTATAAAATCGTTTGGATTAGTATACGTCCACAAGAACGTGGCATGCTAGTCTGATGGGATTTTGGAAATGATTGGTAGTTTAATGATATTATTTGAGGGAAACGATATCGAATTAAACTAATTGTTTGTTTTATATGGTATTATTCCCATTAAAAGTCAACAAACTCACTGAACCTGTTTTGTATGGATTAAAGAAGAAACTTGGACATTGTCCTAACTGCAGAGGAGTACAATTATGTACTCCAAGTCAATTGACCTGCTGAACCAAATGATGTTTCCACTACTGAGGAAAGGAAGCTCATTGGAAATGGATCAAGGCTATGAGATGACGCGGAGCAACATTATGACTTTCATGTCAAATGTGCTGCGACATCGGGATCATGCCATGACCATTACCTATGATATGATGCTTAACCTCAAGAAGCTTTTTGGTTATCAGGACAGGACAGCCGGGCAAAATGCAATGAGGCAACTCATGACGGCCATCGCATCCGAAGGAACGCCCGTGGGGAATCACGTTCTTAGGATGATGTGCTATCTGAATGAGATAGAGATTCTAGGATCAGTTATCGATGGGGTAACCCAAGTCGATATTGTGCTCCAGTCTCTGCCGAGAAGTTTTGAGCAGTTCCGCCTGAACTATAACATGAATAAGGGGTCTTACTCATTGGCGGAACTCCTGATTGAACTTCAAACGGCTGAGGGAATCTTTAAGGGCTCTCATGCACTTGTGGCTGAGAAATTGGCTCTTCCTAGGCCTCCGGGCGGCAAAAGGAAGAAGAAGCAAAGACGGAAACCCAGTGGGCCTAATATATCTGGACCACGTAATGGGACAAGCAAGCCCAACAGGGCAAGTGCTTCCGTTGCAAGCAGTCTGGATACTGGGAGTTTTAATTGTCCTCTTAAGCAAGAAGAAGTTATAACCTACATGGGCAATACTGTTAAGGTAACAGCCGTTGCAGTGGGAGATGTTAAATGTTTTAACGGTAGGATTTTAGTTCTAATAAATTGTCTTTATGAGCCGGCATTCAGAAAGAATTTTCATTTCGGATTTCTAAATTGGCTTAGAATGGATATTCCGTTTCTTCTGATAGTTTCATACTTTTAAGAGTAGGAAACGGGGATATTATCTATTCTGGTACATTGATAGACAATTTAATACTAAATCCGTGTTCTTCCACGATGCAACTCACCGGAGCTAATAACACATTGTCGAACCCCAATAAGAGTAAAGATCTTTCTAGGATGAATCAAATGTACTTATGGCATCTTAGGCTAAATCATTTTAACTTAAGTACGATTCAAAGGATGAAAGCTGATGGACCACTCAGCTAGGTTGAAGGAAAGGACCTTCCAACCTTCGAATCATACTTGGAAGTTTTAATGACCGAGCAACCCTTTACGGTTAAAGGGAAAAGATCCAAGAAAGTACTAGAGTTGATTCGCTCTGATATATGCAGACCTCTTTGAGGAGTAAGGCATACTTATCAGGAAATGGGATTAACTCCCAACAGACTACACCATTTATGCCTCGGCAAAATAATGTGTTGTAAAGAAGGAATAGGACTCTTATAGATATGGGAAAGTAGACAATAAGTTATTCGGAGTTACCTAATTCGTTTTTGGGATATGGCTTGGAAACAGCGGCGTTTATCCTGAACTTGATTCCTTTGGAAACTTGTACAGATATTCGGCTGGTTATAGGATACCCTAAGAAAACGAATTGAGATATGTAATATAGTCCAAAGGACCAGATGTTCGTTGATTGAATCAACGTTCGGTTCTTAGACATGGACTATATATACACAAGATCACAAGCCCAAGAGTAGAGTAATACTTAATGTGCTTAGAGGGACTGATCAAGACTTAGAACCAGCCTAACTGAGTAGTTCACTATTGTAATCTTTAGTCACTAAAGAGACACCGGAGCGTCGTCGTAGTGGGAGGGTTGTTAGACAACCCGGTAGGTTCATGGTTATAGGTGAGTCTTCGGACTTGTTACCTGGAGAACATGAAGCCGACCCTGGACCTATGACGAGACGCTGATAGATCAAAATGCTCAGTCTTGGTAAAAGGCGATGAAATTTGAGATTGAATCTTTGGATTCAAATCATGTCTGGGATCTTGTAGCACCGCCCAAAGGTGTAAAAGCCATTGGTTGCTAGTGCGTGTACAAGAGGAAAAGAGGGTCTGACGGGAAGGTGTAAACCTTCAAGGCTAGGCTTGTTGCGAAAGGGTACACTCAGAAAGAAAGGGATCGATTATGAGTAAACCTTTTTTCGCCGGTAGCTATGCTAAAGTCGATCCGGATTCTTTTGTCTTCACAAGAAAGATGGAAGTCAAGACGGATTTCCCAAATCGAAGTCTTGACGGGACCATCTGTGTGGGACAGCCAGAGGGATTCATCGAAAAGAGCCGAGAGCATTTGGTAAGCAAGCTTAATCGATCTTTGGATTTAAGGAAGCTTCAAAGATCTTGGACACATGCGGATCTATGAGAAAAATCCATTTTATGGATTCTTTCAAGGCATGTTTGGGTCCTGTGTGTAACAAAGAAGTGACGGAAAAGATGTGGTGTTTTCTCATTCTTTGTGTAGACAACATTTTCTAATTGGCAACAATATGAAAATGTTATCAGATATAAAGGGATGGTTGTCCGAGCAATTCGATATGAAGGACGTAGGATAAGTTAGGCATGTTCTTGGCATCAAAGTTATAAGGGATCGCCAGAAAAGAACATAGAACTTATCTCGAGTCTCATACGTAAACACAATTCTTACTCGTTGCAACATACAGAATTCCAAGAAAGGTCTTCACCTTTTAGATGTGGAATTCATCTATCTAAAGTTTTGTGTCTGACACAATAAAGGAGATAGATGAAGAGTAAGCAGTTCCCTGCACCTTAATGGTGGGAAGCTTAATGTATGTAATGCTGTGCACGAGATTGATATTTACTATGCCGTGGGCATGGTGGTGAGATATCATAGTAATCCTGGAAAGGATCACTCGACTGATGTAAAGAACATGTTTAGGCTCCTGCAGAGGACCAGGAATTATGTTCTGAGTTACAAAGCAGTCAAGTTGTTTCCTTTGGATTACATAGAATTGGATTTCCAAATCAAACAGGGACAGTCGAAAGTCGAAGTCAGGCTATGTGTTCTCACTGTGAAGTGGAGCAGTCACATGGAAGAATGTAAAGCAGCGATGCATTACGGACTCTACCATGGAAACTGAAAGGATAACGGCCTCTGAGGCAGTTAAAAGGTCAGTGTGGCTCCAGAACTTCCTGTGGGACTTAGATGTGGTTTCTAGTTTACCCAAAGCTATTTTGAATAGCGGTGTATTGGCAAACTTGAAATGCCACAAGTCCACAGTGGGAGATAACACGTAGAGCGCAAGTACCACCTGATTCGAGAGTTCGTCTAGTAAGACGATGCAGTTGTCACCTAGATAGCATCGAGAGGATTGCCTGGTAAAACCCGTTCACAGAGGCTCTTCCAGCGAAAGCGTTGGATAGGCGTGATGAGGTTATGGGAATCTGATGTTTGGGAGAGGGCGACTAGACTTGTAGTATAAGTGGGAGATTGATGGAGTTGTATTCTAAATGTCTAGTTTAGTGCAAATACGGAACTCCTTATCTATGCCTTAATCTATGTATGATTCAAATATGATTGCATTTAATGCAATAGTCCTAGATATATACGTTGTAGATAGTATGGCGTGAGGAGACACGCGGAAGATCATACTATCGGTTACTCGTATACTATCGAACAGTAGCTCACGACTTAGATGGACAGGGACAATCCATCGGTACGTCGTAGTGTGACTGGTAGATAGTCGGTCTTGACCATCATGTTACACTCGTACACTTGGTGTATTGAGCAGGACCACGGGAGGGCGTTCGATTTATACTAATCAGAGTAATCGAACTAGACCTCAGATATTACGGATATGTGAGTTCTTAATCCCTATATAATTATAGGTGCGTGTGTCCAATGCTCGGTTCTTTGATGTGCCAATGAGTGAGACTAATTGATTAGTCAATATTCTCGGTAGATTGGGAATCGGTATTGTACACACGGCATGCTATAGATTATAGACAGGAAACCGTGTCCCATTTATTGGGTTGATGATGTCCCCGAGATGAGCTCATAAAGTTTATCATGTAAACCCTGCAGGTGGATTTAATCCGCATGATAATAAGGATGAGTGGTACTAGTCTCGGATCATAAGAAATGAATTAATTTAATTATTAGTAATTAAAATTAATTCGTGGACATGCGATATCTTAAACACGGGGAAATATCACATATGTAATACGGCGGGAAAATTATTGACGGAATAATTTGAATTAATTAATTGGGAAATCATTTATAATTTTATAGTGGAATTAATTATAAATAAAATTGTGGAATTTAATTAAGGTTTTCCTTTTGGGACACCAAGTTAATTAAATTGCAATTTAAGCCTAATTAATTAATTGCCTATGGGTCCCTAGTGTGGCCTATATATATCCTCGTCTCTCTTCTCTAAACCTACAGAACGCCGCTATTTTATTTTTGCGGAGAAAAATTAATTTGTTAACGCAATTAATTTTTCTGTGAAAATAAATAGATTAGCGCAATAACTTTTCTGCTCCAGAAAGAAAATTATATTCTTGCGTAAGTTTGAGAGAGAAGAAGAAGAGACACTCCAAGCGGATCGATGCCCACACATCGGCTGGAGCAAGAGGACTAGGATACACGCTAGAAGACTCGAGGTCTCTGTCAATTCGGCTTCTCCGAATCACGCGACAAAGGTATGGAATCGAAACCCTATTTCCGCATTGTTTCGATTCAAATCTCGTACGTAATAATACAACGGACCATCGATTGGTAATCGGGGGTCAAGGTATATTTTCTCCGGCTTCTGGGCGGTTGAGGACCGCCGGATCGGTGGCCGGACGGAGGGAAACGGATCGGAAAGGTATATTTTCTCCGGCTTCTGGGCGGTTGAGGACCGCCGGATCGGTGGCCGGACGGAGAAAAACGGATCGGAAATAGCCCGGAACAGCAGCATCGCGCTGCTGTTCGGACCAGGCAAGCGCCCGCCTGGGTGGCAGGCGCCCGCTCGCGCTGGGTCGCGAGCGACCGCTCGGGCAGCAAGCGCCCGCTTGCGCGGGTGCGCGAGCGCCCGCCTGGGCGGCAGGTGGCCGCCTGCTCCGGGCAGATTGTGAGCCGCGGCCTTGGCTGCGGCGGACGCGCGATCTGATGGGCGGGTGGCCATGGCTGATCGGAGGTGACCTCCAGAAGTTGATTGGGGACGTCCGGATGTTCGAGAGTTCGAACGGACGTGTCCCGGATAGTCGATTTCCAACAGTAAAAATCCGGGGGTTGACCGAATTTAGGATTTATTATTACACACTTTATTTTCCGGAAATTGTATAGGGTCGATTTCATGTATAGAATCGATACCGGAATTGTAATTTAATTTTTGTAAATTATTTACGTTGGTTCGATGATGAGACGATCGCCGGAAGACGAAGAAGTGACGAAGAGAAAAAGGGCTTGGGATCGATCCCATGATGGTGATCGACCCATGGCCTAGCCGGCGTGGCTAGGCGGCGGCGGCGCTCCTCCCCGAGTGGCCGGCCGATTGATCATGGTGGGATGGCGTGGGGTCTCCTAATCCCGTGCTATTCCTACCAAGATCCACTTTCCTAATTAGTTCGGATTTTTCCTATTTGAGTGCTTTGCTTTTGGAAACTCTCATGGATTAGGAAAAGAATTAATTTAAATTAATTTTATTTCTATTGATTTAATTCCTTCATGGAATTATTCATAGATTAGAAATTTAATTAATTTAGTACTAGATTTATTTTTCCTATTTGATTATTCCTACTCATGGGTATATTCATGGATTAGGAATAAAGATAAATTTGGAAAGTAGTAAGTCCTAATTTATTTTATTTCCTTGTTCTATTATAGATATCTTCTAGAATATTCCAAGTTTTACTTGGATAGATTATTCTAGAGATTTAATAGAACTAGATAGGAAAATAAATAAATAAAAATATTAATGATATTTAATTTTATTTTTGATATATTCGATTGACTTAATTTTCGAATTAAGTAACTTTTGGATTAATTGAAAATAAATAGATTTAAATATTAGAGATTAATATTCTCGTCACATGGAGCATTCAAGAAACGAAGACTGAAGACTAGAAGATGCATATGAAGATAAAGCCATGATAGTCGGGAAAAAAAAATAATTTCTCTAGCATTATTTTTTGACTATGTGCTATGTGCTTTATTGCTTTCATGCATGCTTATGTGTTTAATTATGCATTAGATAGCGTATCCCTTTGTTATAAAAAGCTAAGTGGGAGAGGGGATGGAAACATTCCCATGGTCTCCATTACTGTTCTCTTGGTGACTCTTATGGACTTTTGAAGTTCGTATAGATGTGTCATTGGAGGAGAATTCTTGTAATTCCTCTTACAAGAAACATTGATCAAGTTTATCAAACAATGCCTAATTTGTCTTTCTGAAACTGACTTCAAGTTGACTCATTCTCACCCCGGGGAGTGGAATGGAGCCAGAGCCACTTGGTCATGTAGAGGACACAAATTAGAGACTTTCGTGCCATTCTTTAATAGATGGGTCGTTTGTCTGCTCGGCTCCCTCATTTATGAGAGATAGGGTCGCTCGCATGGCGAATCACTGGTTAGAAACTTCGAGTTTCACTTATGATTCTCCACGTCTTGATTTACGAGATTAAATGGATCAAGTAATTGGGAGTCAATTATAAAAGTCTCTTAGTATAGTAAACGTCCACACCACGTGGCTTGCTATGCTGACGGACTTTGGATTAATTGATGTAGACAGTTGTAAGTAATTATGAAGAGTTGTGAAGTTATCGTAAACGTCCACACCACGTGGCTTGCGGTGATGTAGCGATTCCAAGTAATTTACTTTGGTACTGAGTAATGGTTTACACTTAGATACGCGTTATAGTATTCTTCCCCACGAAGTCACGCTATAATTGATGTATGGCCAAAGAAAATCTAATTGCTAAATCATTTGGGTGGGTAAACGTCCACACCACGTGGCTTGCCTTACCTGATGGGATTTTAGATGTGATTAGTAATTTAATGATGTTATTCCAGGGAGATAACGTCGGGTATTAAATTAATTGTTTGTTTAAATGTGCTTATAGGTTTAGAGAATTGCTATGAATCCACTTTTGTTGATACTTGAGGAAATTAACGCACTGGTTCCATACTGTATTGAATGGAAAGAAGAGTTAGACATTGCTCAGACTGCAAAAGAGTACAAAGACGTACTCAGTGAAACTTGTCCTCCTGGACTCACCATTAACTCAACTGAGGAGGAGATTTTTGACCTTGAAAGGTGGGGTAGTGCTCGTGCATTAGCCGCTAATCATGATGTCATGCTCAAACTCAAGTTGCTGTTTGGACATGATGAGAAGGCTAGAAAAGAGGCGATGAGGATACTTATAAAGATCTGTTACTTCGATGAAACACTTGATCATGTTTTTGAGATGATGGATCTTTTGGACGAGTTGAAACAATCGCAAGCTCTTATAGCCAAAGCCAAAGGTTTCGGACCTAAAGGCAAAGGAAAGGAGAAGAAGACAAGGGGGTCCGGGGGTCCTAAGGGACTTGGACCAAAGGGTGGGATAAAGAAGCCTTCTGGCAAACATCCCCAAGGAAAGCAGTCTGAGTACTGGGGGTCTACATCTTGTCCTCTCAAAGGTACGAATTTTTTCTTTAGTCGTAAAACATAGTCAGCGGTATTATCTACCAGAATTCTGGTGTGTAGATATGGGACCACTGACGGTATGTGCATTCTAAATGCAGGGGTTCCAGAAAACCCAGCGACTTAGATAAGAAGAGTTCGAATCCACTTGGGCAGAGCTGTTGAGGAAGCAGCGGTTGCAGTGGAAGACATTTATCTGTTTGATAGTTATAGGATTTCATTTCAAGTTTATTGCTTTGTACCTTTTATTCTAGAAAAGAACTTTTGTTCTGGTTTTCTATTATTAATGGATATTTTATTTCTTTAATCATTTGATGATTTAGATAAGAAATAATGGTGATATCTATTCTGGTACATTAGATAGCAATATGTGAATGATGAATCCTTAGTCTACCACAATGCAACAAACCGTTATGTATAACTTGTTTTACTTATTGGATGTATTTCTTTATCGATCATTGTACTTGTGAATTCTTGAACTTGGTAGTATCTATTCAAAAGGGATTCAAAATGTCGAAATTGATTTGATCAATTATAGTAGGAGGAATGGACCTCTCGACCTAAGAATCGATCTTGAAAGATGATACAACTAAGTTAACCTTTCTGGATAAAGGATGGAATTCGGACAAGTATAGAAAATGATTGATGATTAATGCGGTATGTGTAATTAGAGAAGGTACGAGTCATTCTTTCAAGAATACTCGAAAATGGATTAGACTACTTGTTGTGCCATAAAAGCGGAGTGTTTTTAACACAAGGCCATTATGGGGAACCCTCAAAATATATCCATTGAAAGCCTGCGACCTGATCGCGGAGGCTATCACCTATCTAAATAACACGTAGCATAAATCAAAGATTGAGATTAAGTCTCAAGCGCATGCACTGATGTGTAGACATGGTGTATCAGGAATGAGAAATGGGATTCTAATGGTAAAAGAACAAGTTTGTTCGGAACTACCTATGTTCTATGGATATTTCTGGACACAACGACACATTCTATGTGGTTGTAGAATATCCTAGAAGAACAAGTAATTGTATGTTCAATAGTACTACGAACCAGAAGGGTGTTCTCGCCCGGTTCTTAGAGGAAGACTATTAGATGAACAACAAATGCCCTTACTGACAAAGTACTTTAAAATGAGGAAAAGACAGACTGAGAACCAGCCTGACCGAGTAGCGATACACCACTAACTGCACCTAATGTTATTACTATTATACACCGGAACGCCATTGCAGTGGGAGGTTGTTAAGCAACCAGAGATGTTCATAAGACTGGAGGAGTTTTGAACTCTGGATCCAGTATACATGAAATGGATCCCTAGGTCTGCATAGGAATATGCGAAGAAGGTGTGTTAGAGACGTAATGGAAACAAAGGTGGTGTTTCTCGGAATTTTGTGTAGATAACACTTTGTCATTGGCGACAATGTGAAAATGTTGTCAGACATAAAATAGAGGTTGTCTAAATGAATCAAGGTATAAGATTAAGATGAAGTTGGATCATGTTCTTAGAAATCTTTCGATCTCTGGATTAGAACATTTGTACTTCTCTTTAGATATCTTATACGATTATGGTTTGTTTTAAACATGCACAATTCTGAGAAAGGTTATTGCCTTTCGGGAACAGAATACATCTATCTAAAGGCGTGTGTTTCGAACACATGAAGGAGATAGATATGGACAAAGCAGTTACCTACACTTCTTGTGTAGAGAGCTTTGTAGATGCAATGTTGAAAAACCAGAATCTGATATCAACTATGCGGTTAGCGTAGTGGGAGGATATCAAAGTAATCTAGACAAGAGATGTTCGGATGTTTTAATAGTACTTGCGAAAGTACTGGACATTAAGCAAGACGAAATCTTCTTTGATTACATGTTCTCAGATCTCAAATCAGAGAAGGACCAGTGTAAGTCGATATCGGGCTATGTGTTCACTTTTAGAAGAGGTGGAACCTAAGGATGAAAGAGTGATAAGCATGATGCTTCTCGGACTCTATCATAAACCGAAAAGCAGCCTCAGAGGCAGCGGAAGTTTTGGTTAGGTTCCGGAATGACCTCTGAACTTGGATATGATTCTTGGTTCACCAAAGGCTATGTACATAGCGGTGCGTGGAGAACTGGAAGAAGTCATAAGTTCGAAAAGTGATGATAACACATAGAGCAAGTACCACCTGATACGAATCATCGTCGAGGGAGACGACGTAGTAGTCACCAAGATAACTTCAGAGCGGCAACCTAGAGTGCTCACTCACATAGTACTCGGAAGTACACCTTAAGCACGTGATGAGTATGGGAACCGGGAGTTTGGAGGAAATGACTAGACCTTAGTACAAGTGGGAGATTGTTGGAGTTGTGTACTTAATGTCTAGATTTAAGTAACGGTAAACTCCCGATCATAGCATTTAATCTATTTAATTAATAAACAATTATTTGCATTTAATTATTTATAATTAAATATATGCAAATCATAGTTCTGGATTTTATACGTTGTAGTTAGTATGGTGCTGCATGGGCGCACAGAAGATCATACTATCGGTTACTCGTATTTAATCGAACAGTTGCTCACGACCTAGATGGACACGAACTAATCCATCGGTATAGTCGTTGTGTGAGAGAGAAAATAATTTATCTTAATTATTTTATCACACTTGTACACTTGGTGTATTGGGCGGATCAGCTTGAGATTTATTGATTAGGATTGCCTTGGATAATCAATTTAAATCTCGGAGTATTTTATTCTCAATCCCCGATACTATTGCGGGTGTGTATATTTAATATTAGAGACTTTGATTTTCCAAAGGAATTAACCGATTTAATTATTGGGTTAATTACCGGTAAAGTTGGGTCGCTATATTTTATATACGACATGCCGTGAATACTTGACGGGAAAGTGTATCCCGGAAGGGTTGATAATATCCCCGAGATGAGTTCATAAGGAATTATTGTGCAAACCTCATGAGTGGATTCGTTCCGCACAATAATAAAGGTTGAACGGTACTAGTCTCGGATATAAGATATGAATATTATTTATTGAGCAATAAATAAATTTATTCATGGATATTTAAATCTTAAATACACGGAATAAATAATACTAATCGGAGAAATATTATTTGATATAATATGGATTAATATTGGGAGTGCAATTTTATTTATATAGTGGAAAATAAATAAAATTTAATATTGATAAGGATTAATGAATTTGGGTTGGACCCAATTTAATCTTCAATATTTAGAAGCCCAATATTTAATCTCCTTATGATCCCCTACGTAGCCTATATAAGCACTACATGGTCTTCACTTTTAAAAGAGAGAATTAATTGACCTACGCCAATTCATAAAGTCTTGAGAGTGAGGAAGATCCATAGGAATCCGATAGATCGTCGCCCACACGACGTTCGGACGAAGTGCTAGGAATACGCGGGAAGGTCGCAAGGTCATCAACAAGATTCGTTTCTCCGTACAACGAATCGAGGTAATAATCGAGAAACCCCCTTCGATTATATGTGCGTATTAATTGTGATATATACATGAATGCGCGATCCGGGAAAACGACGAACCTCGGGGACGGGGATTCGAGATCCCCGGCGAGGATCGAACGCGACGGTCGAACCCTAGGGTTCGGACCGTCGGACGCGCGACGAGAGAGGGAGCCCCGGCTGGTCGCCGGGGCACACGATCGAACCTAGGGTTCGATCGTCGGGGATCCGCCGTGGGCTGGTGCCACGGCGGGAGGATCCGCCGGCCCCCTCGTCGGAGGCGCGTGGCGCGAGGGACCCTCGGCTGGAGCCGAGGGGTGCGATCGATCCTCGGATCGATCGCGGGCAAGCTGCGGGTTCACCCGCAGCGATCCCGTACGTGCTGCGGGTTCGACCGCAGCGGATGCGTACGGGGTTCGGCCCTCGTGAGCAGCGAGTCACGCGACTCGCTGCGGGGCTGCTACGAGCAGCCCCAGGGATCGCTCGTAGCGATCCCAGCGATCGTCCGTAGACGATCGCGAGCCCCTCGTGGGGGTTCGGCTGGGCACACGGGGCCTTCGGGTCTCGATGGCGTTCGGTCGGGCCCCGGCTCGTGAGGTGGTTCGCGTTCGTGGATCCGACTCGTGGGAGAAAATCGGCTGGGGGCGGGCTGCGTGTCTTCGGGCGCGTAGTCTCCAAAGGTCGGACTCTTGCGGATGAGTCGGGGATCCAATCTTCGGTGATCGAGGGTTTTTGATCGGGTTATCGGTTCCGCAATTTTTTTTGATAGCCCGGGACATCGAATCCCAGCATGACCGCCCCTCCCGGCGGTGGCGGTGAGTCGCCGGACTCACCGCCGGGGGCTGCCCCATGCAGCCCCATGCTATCGCCATGCACGGCGATCGCGAACCCCGCGGATGGGGTTCGGCTAGGGTTTAGCCGCGGGTTCATCCCGCGGCGATGCTCTTGTCGAGCCCGGTTCTTCGTGGCGTTCGTGATCGGTTTCCGGCGATGGGATTTCGGTCGGGGTTATCGGTTCTGCAATTTTTGATACCCCGGGATATCGATTTCCAACAACTGGTATCAGAGCGTTTGGTTTCGTGTTCATGTATGTGTTCAATTATCGTTCTACCTTGCAGGGATTCCGACTATCATGGTTAATTTAATTGTTGTTAATTATTTTACCATGATTATTCGTTATTAAACTCTCGGACATGTCGAGATTCGTTTTGTGTGGATGAATGCTTGTAATAGTAAAAATTCGGGGGTTGACCGAATTTAGATTTATTATTATTGTTCTATGTTTTCCGGAAAGTGTATAGGGTCGATTTCATGTATAGAATCGATACCGGAATTGTAAATTTATTTCTTGTAATTTATTTACGTTGGATCGATGCCGAGACGACCGCCGGAGAACTCATGTGACGAAGGAGAAGATGAGAGGGAAAGCTAGGGCTCGGGATCGATCTTGTGATCGATCCCATGGTGATCGATCGAAGGGGGCGAGAGGGCTGCCCGCGGGAACCCTCGGCCACGACGGCCACCGGAGGTGGTGGCGCGTGGGCTGAGGTGGCGGCGGCGCTCCTCCCCGGCCGGCGATCGATGGTGGGGGGCGCGGGGTCCTCGTGATCTCGTGTTCTCCTACCTAGATTCACTTTCCTAATTGATTCGGTTTTCCTATTTTGAGTGATCCTATTTTTGGGAACTCTCATGGAAATAGGAAAAGAATTAATTGGAATTAATTTTATTCCTTATTCTATTATGGAAGTCTCCTAGAATATTCCGAGTCCTACTTGGAATAGGATTCTAGAGATTTAATAGAATTGGAAAGGAATTTAATTAAATGTGGAATTAATTTATTTCCTATTTGATTATTCATATTTTATGGGAATTTTCATGGACATGGAAATTAATTAATCTTGGAAAGTAGAAGAGTCATAATTTATTTTATTTCCTTATTCTATTATAGAAGTCTTCTAGAATATTCCAAGTTTTACTTGGATAGATTATTCTAGAGATTTAATAGAATTAGATAGGAAAATAAATAAATAAAAATATTAATAATATTTAATTTAATTTTTGATTTATTCGATTGACTTAATTTTCGAATTGAGTATCTTTTGGATTTATTACAAATAAATAGATTTAAATATTGGGATTAATATTCTCGTCACATGGAGCATTCAAGAACGAAGACTAAAGACTAGAAGACGCATACGGAGATGGAATAAAGCCATGATAGTCGGAAAATAATTTTTGTAGTATTATTTTGACTATGTGTGCTATGTGCTTTATTACTTGTATGCATGATATATGTGTTTACTTTATGCACTAGATAGTGTATCCCTTTGTTATAAAAAGCTAAGTGGGAGAGGGGATGGAAACATTCCCATGGTCTCCATTACTGTTCTCTTGGTGACTCTTATGGACTTTTGAAGTTCGTATGGATGTGTCATTGGAGGAGAGTTCTTGTAATTCCTTTTACAAGAAACATTGATTAAGTTTATCAAACAATGCCTAATTTGTCTTTCTGAAACTGACTTCAAGTCGACTCATTCTCACCCCGGGGAGTGGAATGGAGCCAAAGTCACTTGGTCATGTGGATGACACAAATTAGAAACATTCGTACCATCCTTTTGAAGGTGGATCGATTGTCTGCTCGGCTCCCTCATCTAATGAGAGATAGGGTTGTTCGCATGGTGAATCACTGGTTAGAAACTTCGAGTTTCACTTATGATTCTCCGCGTCTTGATTTACGAAAATCGAATGGATCTGGTAATAGGGAGTCAACTGTAAAAATCTTTTGGTGTAGTAAACGTCCACACGAACGTGGCTTGCTATACTAAATGGGATTTTGGAATAGTTGATGTAGACAGTTATAGGGAATTGTGAAGAATTGTGAGTTATCGTAAACGTCCACACGAACGTGGCTTGCGGTGACGTAGCAATTCCAAAAAATTCACCTTAGTACTGAGTAATGGTTTACACTTAGGTACGCTTTATAGTATTCTTCCCAACGAAGTAACGCTATAATGATGTACGACCAAAGAAAATCTAATTGCTAAATCATTTTGGTGGGTAAACGTCCACACGAACGTGGCTTGCCTTGCCTGATGGGATTTTAGATGTAATTAGTAATTTAATGATATTATTTGAGGGAGATAATATCGGATATTAAATTGATTGTTTATTTAAATGTGCTTATAGGTTTAGAGAATAGCTATGAATCCACTTTCTGTGATACTCAAGGAACATAAACTCACTAGCCCCAATTATATCGATTGGAGGAGAAATTTAGACATTGTCCTGACTTCTGAAGAGTACAAGTTTGTACTCCATGAAGTATGCCCTGCTGAACCCACGCCTGCCTCAACTGATGAGGAAAAACAGGCATATCGGAAGTGGAAAAAGACTGATGAAATGGCTAGGTGTTATATTTTGGCTTCCATGTCAAATGTACTCCAAACCCAACATGAGTCGATGGACACTGCCTATGATATGTTGTTTAACCTCAAGGAGATGTTTGGGGAGCAAGATCGTGCGGCAAGGCAAGAAGCCATGAGAGTCCTCATGACAACTACGCAGTCTGAAGGAACGCCCGTAGGGGAGCACGTTCTTAAGATGATGAGTCTGTTGAATGAGCTTGAGATCCTAGGAGCTCAAATTGATGCTGAGACGCAAGTCGACATCATACTCCAGTCTCTGACCCCTAGTTTTGAGCAGTTTCGCATGAGCTATAATATGGGTAAACTATCTTATTCTCTTGCGCAACTCCTGACTGAACTGAAGGCGGCAGAGGGGATCTACAAGAAGGGCAAGTCTCAAGCGCTTGTAGCTACCAAGTCCAAAGGCTTGAAGCCTGTTGGAGGTAGGGGCAAGAGGAGGAAGCAAGCCAGAAAACCCAGTGGTGCCAAGAGGAATGGACCACGAGTGGGGGCTGCAAAGCCAAGGGGCAAGTGCTTCCGATGTAATAAGTCTGGACACTGGAAGTCTGAATGTCCTCTCAAAGGTACGAATTTTTCTTTAGTCGTAAAAACATAGTCAGCGGTATTATCTACCAGAAATCTGGTGTGTAGATATGGAACCACTGACGGTATGTGCATTTTGAATGCAGGGGTTCCAGAATACCCGGCGACTTAGAGAAGAAGAGTTCGAGTCTACACGGGCAAAAGCTGTAGAGGAGGCAGCTGTTGCGGTGGAAGACATTTATCTGCTTTAGTAGTTAAATAGGATTTCATTTCAAGTTTATTGCATTATGTACCCTTTATTTTAGAAAGAACTTTTGTTCTGGATTTCTATTAATTATGAATGGATATTTTATTTCTTTAATCATTTGATGATTTTGATAAGAAATAATGGGTATTATCTATTCTGGTACATTAGATAGCAATAATATGAATGATAGATCCTAAGTCTACCACGATGCAACAAACCGTTCTATAACTTGTTTTACTTGTTAGATGTATTTCTTTGTTGAATCATTATACTTGTGAATTCTTATACTTAGTAGTATTTATTCAAATAAGATTCAAAAGGTCGAAATTGATTTGATCAATTATAGTTGAAGGAGTGGACCTTCCGACCTAAGAATTAAATTTGGAGGATGATGCAACTAAGCATGCCTTTCTGGATAAAGGGTAGAATTCGGACAAGTATGGAGAATGATTAAATACTGATATATGCAGAGATATGTGTAATTAGAAAGGTACGAGTAGTTCTTAGAATACTTCGGAAATGGATTAGAGTACTTGATGTGCCATAAAAGCAAAGTGTTTTGACTAGTCAATGGACACAAAGCTATTATGGAGAACCTTCAAAGTATATCCATTTGGAGCCTGCGACTTGATCACAGAGGCCATCACCTATCTGAATTACACATAGCGTAAATCAAAGACTGGGATTGAATCCTAAAATGACTGCACCATACACTTACGTGTAGAAATGGTATGTCAAAGATAAGAAATGGAAATCTAATAGTAAAAGAACAAGTTGTTCGGAACTACCTATGTTCTATGGATATTCCTGGAGACAACAGGCACATTCTATGTGGTTGTGGGACATCCTAGATGAACAAAGCATTGTGTGTTCAATAGTACTATGAGCCAGAAGGACGTTTGATCGTCCGGTTCTTAGAGGAAGACTATTAGACGAACCACAGAGCCCGAACTGACGTAATACCTTGGAGTGAGGGAAAGGACAAAAGACTAGGAACCAGCCAAACCGAGTAGAAGTTCACCACACACTGCACCTACTGTTATTACTGTTTATACACTGGAACGCCAATGCAGTGGGAGGTTGTTGGACAACCAGAGATGTTCATAAGACTAGAGGAGTTCGGACTCTAGATCAAGTAAAGATGAAATCGATCCCTAGCTCTGCATAAGGGTGGTACTAGATCTAAATGTGCCTGCTTGGAGAACAATAATGTTTATTGTTAAGAGGCTAGATCATTTAGAGTACAAGCTCAGTTAATCCATTTTTGGATTGGAACAAAGCTATGAATCGTGGTACTTGCGAATTGATGAGATAGTCCATTTGATGGACTTATCAAAAGGCAAAGACGAAGGGTGTATTGGAGACATAATGGAAACAAGGTGGTGTTTCTCGAAATTTTGTGTAGATAACATTTTATCATTGGCAACAATGTAAAGGTGTCATCAGATATGAAATAATGGTTGTCTAAATGAATCGAGATGTAAGATTGATAGAAGTTAGAACATGTTCTAAAGATCTTTCGATCTAGGGATAAGAACATTGTACTTCTCCTAGATATCTTATACGATTATGGTTTGTTTTAAACATGCATAATTCTAAGGGTATGTGTTTCGAACACATGAAGGAGATAAATATAGTCAAAGCAGTTTCTACGCTTTAAGTGTGGAAAGCTTGATGGATGCAATGTTGAAAAACGAGAACCTGATATCAACTATGCGGTTTGCGTAGTGGGAGGATATCAAAGTAATCTGGACAAGAGATATTCGAATGCTGTAAAAGTACTAGATTACTAAGCAAGACGAAATCTTCTTTGATTACGAATTCTCAGATCTCAAATCAGAGTAGGACCAGTGTAAGTCGATATCAGGCTATGTGTTCACTTTTAGAAAGAGGTGGAACCATGAAATGTAAGAGTGATAAGCAGGACGCCTCTCAGACTCTATCATAACCGAATAGCAGCCTCAGAGGCAGCGGAAGTTCTGGTTAGGTTCCGGGATGACCTCTTGACTTGGATATGACTCTTAGTTTACCGAAGGCTATTTGGATAGCGGTGCACGGTAAACTGGAAGAAGTCATTAGTCAAAAGTGATGATAACACATAGAGCAAGTACCACCTGATACGAGTCATCGTCGAGGGAGACGACGCAGTAGTCACCAAGATAACTTCAGAGCGGCAACCTAGAGTGCTCATTCACATAGTACTTCTCGGAAGTACGCTTTAAGCACGTGATGAGTATGGGAGTCGGGATTTTGGAGGAAATCACTAGACCTTAGTACAAGTGGGAGATTGTTGGAGTTGTGTACTTAATGTCTAGATTTAAGTAACGGTAAACTCCCGGTCATAGCATTTAATCTATTAAATTAATAAACAATTGTTTGCGTTTAATTATTGTTAATTAAATATATGCAAAATATAGTCCTAGATTCTATACGTTGTAGTTAGTATGGTGTGCGACGCCACACAGAAGATCATACTATCGGTTACTCGTATTTAATCAAACAGTTGCTCACGACCTAGATGGACACGGACCAATCCATCGGTATAGTCGTTGTGTGAGAGAGAAAATAATTTGTCTAAATTATTTTATCACACTTGTACACTTGGTGTATTGGGCGGATCGTTGAGATTTATCGATTAGGATTGTCGGCGATAATCGATTCAAGTCTCAGAGTATTTTATTCTTAATTCCCGATACTATTGCGGGTGTGTATATTTAATATAAGTGACTTTGATTTTCCAAAGGAATTAACCGATTTAATTATTGGGTTAATTACCGGTTGAGTTGGGTCACTATATTTTATATATGACATGCCGTGAATACTTGACGGGAAAGTGTATCCCGAAAGGGTTGATAATATCCCCGAGATGAGTTCATAAGGAATTATTGTGTAAACCTCATGAGTGGATTCGTTCCGCACAATAATTAAGGTTGAATGGTACTAGTCTCGGATTCAAGAGATGAATAAATTAATTAGCAATAAATTAATTTTATTCATGGATATTTAAATCTTAAATACACGGAATAAATAATACTACCGGAGAAATATTATTTGATATAATATGGTTTAATATTGAGAGTGCAATTAATTTATATAGTGGAAAATAAATTAATTAATATTGATAAGGATTAATGGACTTGAGCATTGGGCTCAATTTAATCTTCAATATTGGAAGCCCAATATTCCAACTCCTTTAGATCCCCTACGTAGCCTATAAAAGCACTACATGGCCTTCATAAATCATAAGACAAGTATATCAATACTTGATAGTTCTAGAGAGTTGAAGGAGATCCATAGGAGTTTGATAGATCGTCGCCCACCCGACGTTCGAACGGAGTGCAAGGAATACGTGGGAAGATCGTAAGGTCATCATCTTGATTTCGTTTCTCTGCACAACGAATCGAAAGGTAAAATAATAAACTCCCTTCTATTATTTTATGTGAATTAATTGTGGCTCGTACATGAACACACGATCCGGGAAAACGTCGAGACCGGGATACGGGGATCACGCGATCCCCGTCGGGATCGAGAGGGGCGGCCGAACCCTAGGGTTCGACCGCCGGTACCGCGCGACGAAGGGTGCCCCGGCTGGACGCCGGGGCGAGCGATCGATGGGAGTCGATCGCTGGGGATGCCACGGGCTGGTGCCGTGGCGGATCCCCGCCCCTCGACGGCGGCGTGCGCGAAGGGAGGCCCCGGCTGGACGTCGGGGCGAGCGATCGAGCTAGGCTCGATCGCTGGGCAAGCTGCGGCTTCGCCGCGGTGGTCCGGCGACTCGCCGCCACCGCCGGGGGCTGCCCCATGCAGCCCCATGCGATCGCCATGCACGGCGATCGCGAACCCCGCGGATGGGGTTCGGCTAGGGTTTAGCCGCGGGTTCATCCCGCGGCGATGCTCTTGTCGAGCCCGGTTCTTCGTGGCGTTCGTGATCGGTTTCCGACGATGGAATTTCGGTCGGGGTTATCGGTTCCGCAATTTTTGATACCCCGGGATATCGATTTCCAACAGAATGAACTAAGGTCGTATCTCAAGTGTCGCAACACTCCAACGAACCAGAGTCCTAGTACTACTACACCTAGAGTTATATTCTCCAAACTCTACTACTGGTGCACAACACAAAACAAACTACCAAAACTCTAAGGCTCAGCGCCAACAAACAACGATCGATGATACTTAATATCGGATTTCGTTCTCTCAAAATCATCAAGTGATGAAACGGAAATCCATGGGTATATATAGGCAGCCCGCACATGTGAGGTGATGACGTGGCACATTCTCATTCGTCACATGCTTGGCTGATGTCACTTCTCCATGGATGACATCACTTCTGGTACTTGGACTCTTGAATCTTGGAATCTTGAATCTTTGATTCTTGAAACTTCGAATCTTGAATCTTCAATTTCTTCAAAAACAATTTCATACTTCAATTTAAATCCTTGACTCCATCGATCTCAAATCTTCATCTCCAATTCCTTGTGAAAAACTCTAAGTGTTGAAGCTTCGGATTTTCATCGTCTTCATGGTCGTCGATATCATTGAGGTTGAAATGCAAAGACGCCGAACCCAATTCATTAAGTCATAGTCGTCGTTCGCCGTTCGCCGGATTCATGGACACGAGTCGCCTGTCGCCAGTTTCATGTCCAAAAGGACATGAGTCGCCAGTCGCCGGTTCCAGGAGATTCGCCAGTCGCCGGGTTGCATGGATGCGAGTCGCCAGTCGCCGGTTTGCATGGACGCGAGTCCACAGTCGCTGGATCCAGGGGATGGAGTCGCCAGTCGCCGGATCCTAGGGATGGAGTCGCCAGTCGCCGGTTTCGATGCATACGAGTCGCCAGTGGCTGGATCCAGTATCGCCAGTCGCATGTTTTTGTAGCTCTTGAAGTGGGGATTCCATAGCATTTTGAATCAAGTCAATCAGAGCTCACACGAAGGAGATATGACCAAAATCGACAGACTGCACATCCAATGTCGCCAATGTCGCCAGTCGCCAGTCGCAGGTTTTTGTAGCTCTTGAAGTTTGGATTCCATAGCATTTTGAATCAAGTTAATCGGATCTCGCACCAAGGAGATATGCCCAAAATCGACGGACTGCGCATGGTGAAGTCTTGTGGTCGCCTAATCCAAATGTGGCGACTCCAGTCGCCGGATCCAAATGCGGCGACTCCAGTCGCCGAATCCCTGTTGTAGCTCTTGAAGTATAGATTCCAAAGAATTTTGAATCAACACAATCGGAGCTCGTATGAAAAAGTTATGACAATAGTCGACGGACAGCGCAAGGAACACACAAAGTTGATGCCAAAAACTTGTATTTACATCAAGAATCTGCATAATTAAAGTAATATTAATAAAAGATAAAATCAAAATTATTGGCTTGCTATAATTAAGGAGTTGATTTATGTTCATTTGAATTAATTTTATTATATATATATTATTTAAAATCGCATTATTTAAGGACGCCTAATTGAATGATTAATTAAGGAATTGTTTTCTTAAAATAAAATATACTTATAATCTGATATGAATATTATTAATTAGTGAATGACTAGTTTACCCTTTCTTGGTGAATAAGACAGAAACCCTAGTTTGTATCATATATAAAGGGGTCTCCCGATATCAATAATGAACAATTATATTCTTCTCTCTCTTTCTACTATATTATTCTCTCTCAATTCTCTTCAGTTTATAACACGTTATCAGCACGATTCTCTAAGAAAGCTCAATCGCGTTCTTTATCAAATATTCATCGAAGTTCTACTCATCCAAGATCCGAACTCAAAGGCAAGAATTTATATTTGTATTAATATTTATTAATAATTATAAATATATCTACTTCTTCTCCTCTTCTTCACAAAAGTAATATTAAATGTTCCCGAAGAACATTGTAATCTGATATTCCTGAAGTAATATCCTATGTTCTCGAAGAACATTATAATCTGATATTCCTGAAGTAATATAAAATTAATTATCCGTAGTAAATCAATTAAAAATTTAATATTCTTGAAGAATATTATAATATTATATTCCTGAAGAATAATATCAAAAATAAATGTTCCTGAAGAACGTGATATGATATTCCTGACGAAATATCAAAATTAAATTCCTAAAGAACATCGTGATATGATATTCCTGCAGAAATATCAATATCAAATTGATTATGATTATATACTAATAATCTCGAAAATATCTTTGAAAATTGACCGTGAAAGATCCAATAGCTTTGTGTAAAGATTTAAAAGAAAGATACGATCACCCGAAGTTGGTAGTACTACCAAAACGTGGTATGATTGACTCCACATTGGATTATGAGATTTAAAATATGTCGAGGCATATAATAAAGCTATCATGAAAAGTAACATCTCACAAGTTTTAGTCGCATTATAATTTGATATTCCTGAAGTAATATCAAATCAATTAAATTGAATTTTCCTGAAGAACATATACTCTGATTTAAAATATTATATTGATGTTCTGGAAGAAAATCATGATTTGATATTATTCGATAAATATCAAATTAAATTGCTCTCTTAGTAGCAATAGTTTTGGAAATATCAAGTTAAATTGCTATCGTAATAGCAATAAATTTTAAATATTCCTGAAGAACATTATGATATAATATTCATGATTAAATATCAAAAATAAATTTTAAATGTTCTTGAAGAACATGATAGGATATTCCCGCAGAAATATCAAATCAAATTGCTTGTAGCAATTAAAGTTCAAAAATTAAATGTTGTTGAATAAAGTTACATCGATTGTTCTCGTTTAAAAAATGATTACATATGAATTATCCCTGAAGGATATCTTTTGAAAATCGAGAACAAATGTATCTTATTATGTGAGTAATCATGGAATATCGAAAAATTCAATTTATGAGAAAATTATATATTGAGATTTATTTTGATCCCCAAAAGGTTGAGTAAAACCCCAATATTTTGATCCCCGAAGGATCATTGGTAAAAATATTGTATCCCCGAAGGATGATTGGTAAAGATACTGTATCTCCGAAGGATCATTGGTAAATCAACGGTTATGCAAATTATAACATATTAAAAGTTGGCTCCGGATGAGCTGTACTAATTATCCCCACGAGTACTACAAATGTAATGTGAAAATGACGCATATCATGATTACTATTAAGTGCGTGGAAATTTTTATTTTCCATCTGCGAATTAATTTGAAATATGCAACTTATATTCATATCACCACTAAAGTGTATTTTTATAAACGGGCATAATATCTCGAGCTCAGGATCCAGAAGATCGGTTTATAGCAATTACGCTGATTTGCATATTTAACGAAGATCATTTCTTGGCATTAGGGGGAGATAAGAATATATAAGATATAAATGCCGAGAAATTTCATGGAATGAAAACGATCTTTAATTCTAGATACACGCACCAATCAATTGAACCCGAAGTTCATTAAAATAAGTGACTTGCAATATTCAGCAAGTAATCTGCCATATTAATGAAGGTGTGACAAAATCACATATTTTGTGATAAAATGAACTATAAGAGTTCAAATACCAAAGAGATCAACTCAAATGTTGATTCTAACATACGCCAGAAACGTAGTAGATCGATCTTAAGATATAAAATAAATCCGCGTAAAAACAAAGAAAATGAGTCACCCTCAAAATCTCCTGAAGAGAGTTAGATGGAAATCCCATTGAAAAAGCATGTGCACATGATAATAGAAAATCGTGGGATTGCGGAACAACCAAATTAAATATTTTGGGGAATTATGAAAAATTTGGTTGATATATTGAATTGTCATCAACATGGAAAAATAGAAAGTCGTCAACGACATATTTGCCTCAAGAGTTGCTCTAGAAAAATTGGATCCAAAACTTAAATCAATGATAGTGTGCCAGCAGCACTCGAAAAATATGAAACGAGCAATTGAGGCTGAGCATGACTCGCTAAATAAAGGAGATATTTTGACTATATAGTACACACCTCAAATATTATCTCGGAAGGATATACGTGGGTGTTCGTATGAAAACGAGTAATGATGTGGTGAGATATAAAAGTGAGATTAGTTGCTCAAGAGTTTTTCGCAGAAACTCGATATTTGTAAGGATGACATTGAGTTCCGCTACCTTATACTTCTGGCAGCAACAACGATAAATATAGATATGTATGAATGTATGATTTGACCATGTAGAAGTCATTAGAAAGATACATACATGAAAATTTTGAATGGATTTTAAGATTCCTTAAATGAAAGGAAATGAAAATCAGATGTACAATATCATATTACATATGGACAAAAATGATATTGAAGACAAGGTCCCGAAAAACAGTGATTGGTTCAGAAGGCCAGTGATTGCACTCTTTTTCCCTCTACTAAGTTTTTCCCACAAGGTTTTCTTAGTTAAAGGTTTTTAACGAGACAATCACCAAAATATAAATATGAATGTCATGTACTCTTTTCCTCGAGAATTATTTCCTACAAGGTTTTATAACGAGGTTTTTAACGAGGCATGTACATCACTCGATAATAATGAGGACATCAGTTGGTTCCATATGAGTTTATTTTCGAGATAAAGTGAGATATTGAACCTGAAGTTCAAATGATTGTGAATTGAAGTTCACATTATTATTCATTTGTCAAGAAATGTATATTGAACACTAGACGCATATAAAATACTCCAGAAGAGTTACCGGCCGGTTATAGCAATTGCGAATGCTCTAGTCAATATAGATGTCTGGTAAAGCCATGTCCCTGAAGGACGAAAAATATACAATAATACAAATGAATGTGAAACTCGACAATTCGAAAGTTGTGTCCTGAAGACCAAAATGTAAATTTGAATAACTAAGTTTTTCCTATATGGTTTTATTAGTTACAGGTTTTAATGAGATTGATTGATCACCAATAACTATTTTCAAGAAGTCAAAGATCTTCGGTGATTACAATCAGGGGGAGCAAGATGTACTCTTTTTCCTTCGCTCAGGTTTTGTCCCACTGGGTTTTCCTGGCAAGGTTGTAACGAGGCAGCAATCCTGTAAATAGTCATTCAAGGGGGAGTGTTATGAATATTATTAATTAGTGAAAGACTAGTTTACTCTTTCTTGGTGAACAAGACAGAAACCCTAGTTTGTATCCTATATTATAGGGGTCTCTCCATATCAATAATGAACAATTATATTCTCCTCTCATATTGTCTCTCTTTCGACTATATTATTTTCTCTCAATTTTCTTGAGTTTATAACATAATCTTTTTTTAATTAATAGTGTGATTCTTATTAATTAATTTTATATCAAAATATTCATTAATAATTAATAATATTAATAATAGATAATATTTAATAAATAGAATGAGATGTTGGAAGAATTTGATCGAATTACGTAGTTTTTTTATTTTTTTTGTTAAAGGTCAATCGTATTTAAAAGAGAAACGAAAAAAGAGTAAGGAGGTACATTACAACTCATAGAGAAACGAATTACATAGTTATTACCATTTATTATGATTATCATTTATACAATAGGAATGAATGTAAATTAGCTAGCTAATTAATAGGTAATGCGTGTATATATCCATAACTATAGCTAATTAATAGGTAATCATGTACATTACAGATTTTAAATTATAAATAATTAAATTACTATAGTTAATTAAAAGTCACTTCATATTTATTATTGGTAAAGAAAAGCTACATAATCAAATTTAGACCAATGAAAGCTTTGTCTGTGCCACGTAGTGAACATGCTCATTTTTTATAGTGTAATTTTTTGTGTTCACATTCTCATCAGCAAAGTCTGAATTTATATATTATACTCCCTCCTCTCTAAATTAATAGTCACATTTCCTTCACAAAATACAAAGAAGGTATGATTATTAATTTGGTTCGGAGGGAGTACATATTATCACAATACGTAAACGTTAATTTGTCTTTTTTTATAATTCAATAATTAAATTATCAAATCATCGTAACAACCTAAACAAATAATACTCCATCTGTATTAAAAAAAAATTATTTTCTTATATTTTATGAGACATGTAGAGAAATCACAATAATAAGAACTTAAAAATATGCTGTCATTAATCTCACCGCAATAAGTCGACTATTTAATCCTCATTTACAATAAACACATAAAACTGACTTGATAGCCCATGGCCATGATCAGTATTTCTTGAGATGCACATTTCACCTGCATGGGTACAGTACTGACAATCTATGTGGCGATGGCAAAAGCTCCCCACGTGGTCCTGCTGTCTGTTGATATGCGTTTTAGATCTCTCTCCATTTTTCATCTTCTTTCGTTTTTTCTTTTTTCATTTCGATATATTTCAATTCAACATTCATGATACTATTACAATAATTGAGATTTCCAAACAAAATTGTTAAAATAAATATCAAATCAACAACAAAAGAAATACTACTAATATATAAACAAATCTAAAGATTAAAATAAAATTTAGAAATAAGAATATACTCCCTCTAACTTTTTTCACACGAACTAATAAAAATATGTATGCCTTCCCCTCATTTATGATACAATAAAATTAATAAATAAATATTAAATCATATTTTAAAAAAATTATGTAAAAAACTCTTAATTTTCGTAATTATAGGTTATATATATATATATAATAAAATAAAACATATATTAATCATCATTATTAATATCATTAATAAGAGTAATTAAAGCAAACATTTATTAAAATGACAAATATAGTGAATAGAAAGAAATATATAATTGTTTAATTGATAATTATATATATGTACCAAACATTTATTAAAATGACAAATATAGTGAATAGAAAGAAATATATAATTGTTTAATTGATAATTATATATATGTACCAAGATCGAATTCAATACTTATTATCTACTTTAATTACTACTTCTTATGTTCTAATTTTGACTAGTATTTATTTGTTTCGAAAATATAATTAATTTATTTTAATTTCTCTATACAAAAAATGCAAGCAAAATTAGGTATTGGTTTCCATGCAATTTCTTTGGCAAATCAGCAATCCATGCTTGTTACCCTTCACTTTCTTTGCCGTTTCGACCTTCAAACTCTTTGTAATTAATTTGAAAACAGAAACAAAAAACCTCAAAAACTAAGGTTTATAAGGTCGAACAGACAATGAAACAAAAGTTAACCGCAGTTGAGATCGCTAACCTGACAAAGACAGCATCGAAACCACGAGCCTGGAAGGGAAGAAGAGGGTTAACGGAGGAGGATGAATGTGTGATGAGCAAATTTGTTGAATTATTCACACGATTTTATAGGCTCTTAAATATGGGTTTTTATATTTTTTTAAGTAAAAATAAAGGAGAGTGTGTTTCAAATTAATATCTCTCCCTCATACGTGTGTGAAATAATTTCATTCAGTAATGTTGTAGTAGCTCTCGCACGTGATAAAAAAGAAAAGATTTGACTGACTGGTGGGACTCTTTAGTCTGCAACCACCCCCGATATTCCTAAAATGACGCACATGCACTCATACTCATTATTAACATTAACTAATTAATTAAGTGTGAGTATCTTTTTTAAAATTATAATTATAAATCAAATGCTTGTAAGGACAGTATAGAATAAATGTATTTGAAAATTTTCATAGTGTATTGTAAACTTTCTATTAATCATACTATTTTTTTTTTTTAACTTGAATTGAATAGATATGAAATGAATCTATGTGGACTGAATTGAATGAGCTTCAATTAATTAAACCGAGTTTTTTTATAATAATAATATTTATTTATTAATATATTATTATTAAAAATTATAAACAATACGGTATTTTAGGTTTTACATTTATTTTTTAAAAATTTAAAATTTACTGAATTTAATTAAATTGAATCAAACTAAATTAATTAAAAAAAATATATTAACTGAATTGAATTAAATTGAACTAATTAATTAATTTTACATTAATAATAAACTTAAACAATACATAGAAATTATTGTTTACGGAAGCTTAGGGCTTTTTAGGTCAACTGTTTTGGCAATTGATTTTGATTATTTTTGTTTCAAAAAATTACCATTATAGCGATCGTTGCATTTTATGGGTATTGACCCTCTCTAAACATCGATAGAATATACGATACATAGAGACCGCTACCACCAAAAAACCGTTACAATTGTAATGATTTCTTTTTCCTTCGTCATTGAATTCAAGTTAGAGGTTGGCTATACCAGTTAAAAGCTTAATAAAATGAGTGAGCTAACATAAATAAACATTTATAGTAAAAATCAAATTGACAATTCAATCGAGTTCGAGCATTCGAATTTGTGCTAAAATACTCATAACTTATCGAGTATTTGATGCCCAAATATTTGAAATCAGGTAATGAGTCATAATATGGGATGACATTTTAATTTTTTTCGATATGCAGGTAACAAAAATAATCATAATGTATATTCGAATATAAAAATTTGCATTAAAAGTGTAAATCTATTTTCTTGCAAATTTTGGTAGCTACCCGAACAAGTATTGAGTACCCAAATTAAAAATTGAGATGATACATGAGATGAACATATACTTTAACTAAGTACGGATGCTGATATTTTCGAGTGAGAGTATTCAACTTATACCTAATAATAATAATTATCACTATTATAACAATAACAACAACAATAATAATTAAGAGTTACTAATCGAATGGATCTAAATTGAAGTTAATTGAAATGAATATATATATATATATATATATATATATATATATATATATATATATATATATATATATATATATATATATATATATATATATATATATATATATATATATATATATATATATATTTATTGTAAATTAATTTCAAAATAATTAAATACTTAAATTTAAATTTAAATGTACTAAAATTTATGGACTGAGGGCGTGCATTGCTCTTTTACACTGCACCATAACAAGTGTAATCTTATAACATACATTTATTTAGATATATTTCTACACCGTTAGATGAGTTAAGCATTTACTTATTCATTTTTTTATATTTTCTTAAATTTATCTTAATCTTATTCAAAAGAAAAATAATAATTATAAATATTTTTTAACATAAAATAAAATTATCTTTTATATGATTATAAAAATTACAACATGTTAATAAAAATTACTAATAAAATTGTAAAAAATTATTTTTATATTATTATATAGAAATCTATAAAAATTAGTAATTATAAAAAGTTATTTTTATATTATTATATAGAAATCTATATAGTATGCGATTATATAAAAAATGTTTTATTAAAATTATTTTTTATATGTTATTTAAAAACATTTTTGCTAAGAGTTACTAATATATATCTTTGCGTAAATTTTATCCAAGTGTTTATTAATATTTATCATTGAAAAACAATTTTATTTTGCGTTAAAATATATTTATAATAATTATTTTCGCTAAGTGTTACTAATTATTGAAAAATAATCTTATTTTGTGTTAAATATATATTTAAAATAATTATTTTTATTTTAGATAAGATTAAGATAAATCTAAAAAAATATAAAAAGTGAACAAGTAAATGTTTAACTCATTTAACGGTGTAGAAATATGTCTAAATAAATGTACTGTATAAAATTACACTTGTTATGATCCAGTGCAAAAATGCAATTCACGACCCCTTGATCCAAAATTTATATTCTTTTGTATAGTAAATTAATATGAATCACATTTAATATGCAATTCACGACCCCTCGATCCAAAATTTATATTCTTTTGTATAGTAAATTAATATGAATCACATTTAATTATATTCATTCGTTTCTACTTATGACAAACACTTAACTTTTGCACATTTCACCATATTAGCATCATTTCATTTTGTTTTGTTTTTTTATAATTTTTGTTTTAGTTACTTTAATTATAACAACATAAACTCATTTTATTTTAAAAACAATTAAATATTATTTTTAAAATATGATGTCCACAGAAATGAGTTGGAATGGCTAAGATGGAGAGAGTATATAAGAAAAATCTTTGTTAATGTATATTGTTCTTTTAGACTTAATATAAGTCTATATAAAATATAATTCAGCTAGCAAATGTCGTGTCATATGTCCTACCCCGTTGGATTCTTTTATGTTCACACTTATTGCTAAATAATTCACCGTTAGATTAAGAATGCGTTCTCACTCTTAATTGATTAATATTTATTAATTATTATTAAGAAAAACAGTATTAATTAAGCCACTAATTATATATATATTTGACAATTTATTTCGGCCGAATTGGTATTATTATGTTTGCTTTTATAACTCCTTAATTATAGTAAAATCATTGACTCTCTAATTTAATTCACGCGTTTTCTCCATAATTATCTCTACTGAATCAATCAATTTCATTCAAAAGATATTATATTAATATATTTCCATTATAAACGCAGCTCTTTTATCACTATATAAAGCGTCAATATCAAGGGTGTTTTAGATATCATACCTTTCGATTCGTTGTTCGGAGAAACGAAATCAAGATGACCTTTGAATCTTCACACGTATTCCTTGCACTCCGTTCGAACGTTGGGTGGGCGACGATCTATCGAACTCCTATGGATCTCCTTCAACTCTCTAGAACTATCAAGTATTGATATTCTTGTCTTATGAATTATGAAGGCCATGTAGTGCTTTTATAGGCTACGTAGGGGAGCCAAGAAATGGTTGATGTCGTTTCCACCGAAATCTTTGGGGACTTGGAGTGCCGTATATGGCAAGTTTATTACCAAGTATTACCCTTATCAGAAGACGCAAGATTTGAGGGCCCAAATTACATCTTTTGCTCTAATGAAAGGAGAGTCGTTTCGTGACGCTTGGGAACGGTTTAGAGGTCTACAATGTCAATGTCCGAATTTTAGAAAGAACCTTGTTTCTGTTTCTAAATTGGTTTTGAATGAATATTCTGTATAGGGTTTGAGTTTTTTGTGTAATATGCTTAGTTTTAGGTTTTAATTTTAAGGTTTAGGCTATTAGTGACATTTACCAAAAAAAATAACAATTCTGATTCGTGAAGATCTATAAGTAACTATAAAATTTAATCGAAGAATTACAAATAAATATCAAAGAAGAAATTTTTGAAAAAGAACTGTTAAAATTAAATTATTATTTTATTGATTTAAATCGAAAGATTAAAGATAAATATTAAATGACCTTTTGAATGAGATCCGTTTAATTTTATTGACTGAATTTTAATTTTAATGATAAAATAGAGAGCTAATTATTGATTAGTATTTATATTTTATTTTATTTATAATGCTTGCAGATTTAGTATTTTAGAAATAATATTTTTTAATAAATAATTAACCATATCAATATTTCAACAAAATTTAAATTATATTTCAATTATTTTTAAATTTAATATAATTAATTATCTTAATATATAAAAAAATTAAAGTATAAATAGTCTTAAAAAAAAATCTCACCCCTTCCTGACCAATTATCTATGTGATCCATTAAAAACAAAAAGTCCATCAAAATATTCATTATAAAAATACTTATTAAAATCATCCTTACAAAACAAATAAAAAATCATTTATAATATATTTATTATTAATTTTCATTAATTAATAATACAATTATCATTATAATTAATATTGTGATACTGAAATCCTGTTCTTTTGGACGAGTAAACTAAATTGAATTGAAGTGAATTGATGTGAACTGATGTGAACTAAACTAAAATAAATTGAATTAATTTTTTAATAAAAATAATAATAATTTTTATAAATTGTTAAATATTTAATTTTAAAATATTAATAATATTCTAACATTATTAATTCATATTATTGATCCTAATTATTTATTGTTAATTTTATTTTAAACTTAATAATTGACTTAACTGAATGAGTCTAAATTGAATGCAATGAACTGAAAGAATTTGAACTGAATTGAACGAAATTAAATTGAAAATAAGTCTTAAATGTACAATACATTGTAGATGGCTATTTGTATGATATAAATTGTCATATACTCCTCCACCTTACCTACAGGCAATAACAACTCATTTATGTTGTAAATTATATTTAAATAATAATATATTTTATATATGCATAAACTATAGATATGTTTTTTTTAACTCAAGGAATAAGTGGGAAGATCTCAAGGTCGTCAAATTGAGTTCTTCGTTTTTCCGAACAACGAGAACGAGGTAAATCGTAAAACCCTCTTTATGATTTTATCGTTTAATTATCGTAAAAATATCGTGAACCAAGATCCGAGAACGCGACCTTTGTCGAGGTTGAACCGGGCGGTGGTGATCGTAGATCACCGGACCGCCGGCGGCTCAACGGCTCGAACAAGAGAGGGTCGAGAGGGGCGAGCCTCGGCTGGACGCCGAGACTCGATCGAGGGCGAGCTCGATCGCCCGTGCACAACCAGCGGGCTGCTGGAGCAGCCCCGCTCACGCGGCTGGACCGCCGCTCGAGCGGCGGTGGCTTGTGGTGATCGCAAGCCACGGTTCGCCGTGGCTGGTCGTGCGATCACCGGGGGCGGCTGGGCGTGCATAAGGGGCTGCTGAGGAATTTAAACTCACTGGTCCCTAAATGTAATGATTGGAATAGAGATCTAGACATTACCCAAACTGTTGAAGAGTACAAGGTTGTACTCAATGAGCTTTGTCCTCCCGAGCCTATTGACGTAGGCGGCTAGACAAGAAGCGATGAGGATACTCATAAAGGCCAGTCGCTTCGAGGAAACGCTTAAACACGTTTTTTGAGATGATTGACCTTTTAGACGAGTTGAAACGGAAATCGCAAGCTCTTGTAGCCAATGCCAAAGGTTTCGAACCTAAAGGCATGAATCGGGGGAAAGGACAAGAAAGAAAAGAAACCCAGTGGTTCTTTTTTGGACCACGAGATGGGACGAGAAAGCCAATAGGCAAGTGTTCTCGATGCAAACAGTCTGGGTACTGGAAAACTGATTATCCTCTCAAAGGAAGTACGAAATTTTCTTTAGTCGTGAAACATAGTCAGTGGTATTATCTACCGGAACCTGGTGTGTAGATATGGAACCACTGACGGTATGTGCATTTTAAATGCAAGGGTTCCAGGAAACCCGACGACTTAGAAAAGAAGAAATCGTAGTCTACATGGGCAATGCTGTGGAGGAGGCAGCAGTTGCAGTGGAGGACATTTTATAGGATTTCATTTTGAGTTATTGCTTTTATGTACCTTTCATATTAGAAAGAACTTTGTTCTGGATTTCTAATGAATGGCTATTTTATTTCTTTTAATCATTTGATGGTTATAAGAAGAAATAAAGATATTATCTATTCTGGTACATTAGCTAGCAATATGTAAATGATGAATCCTGAGTCCACCATGATGCAACGGACCGTTTTATATAACTCGTTTTACTAATAAGAGATTTCTTTATCATTTATACTTGTGGAATCTTATGCTAAGTCATATTTATTCAAATAAGAAGTTCAAAGGTCGAAAATTGATTATAAGATCAATTAAGTTGAAGTAGTGGACCTTCTAACCTAAGAATCTAATTTGGAAGATAATACGACTAAGCAATCCTTTATGGATATAAGATATAAGATCCGGACAAGTATTAGAATTGATTAACTCTGATATATGCAGACCTATGTCTACTCAGACAGTAAGGTACGAGTACTTCATTTGATGATTACTCGAGAAATGGATTAGAATACCTGATGTGCCACAAAAGCAAGTGTGTTGACAAATCAATGGACACTAAGCAATTGTGGAGAACCATCAAGGTATATCCATTTGTAGCCTGCGATTTGATCGCGGAGGCAAGTACCTGTCTGAGGAATGCATGGCATACTGATCAGAGATTGGGATTTGATCCCAAACTACACCATGCACTGTTGTGTAGAAATGGCGTGTCTTGAACAAGAAATGGAACTCTTATAGAAATAGTAAAATTATGAGTTATACGGAACTACCTATGTTCTATGGATATGTCTGGAAACAACGGCGCATTTAAATGCGGTTGTAGAATATCCTAGAAGAACAAAAGATGTGTGTTCAATAGTACTATGAACCAGAAGGACGTTATAAGTTCTAACGCCCGGTTCTTAGAGGAAGACTATGTAATGAACCACAAGCCCAAAGTGACGTGAAACTTTGAAATGAGAGAGAACGAAGAAGACTGAGAACCAGCCGAACCGAGTAGCGGTACACCACTAACTGCACCTACTGTTATCACTGTTTATACACCGGAATGCCATTGTAGTGGGAGGTTGTGGGACAACCGGAGATATTCATAAGACTAGGAGAGTCTTCGGACTCTGGACCTAGTATACATGAAATCGATCCCTAGATCTACATGAAGGCAGTACTAGATCTAAATGTGCCTTCTTGGAAAGCAATAAGGATTATTGCTAAGAGGCAAGATCATTTAGAGTACAAGCTTAGTTCATCCATTTATGGATTGGAACAAAGCATTGAATTCGTGGTACTTGCAAATTGATGAGATAGTCCATTTTATGGATTCATCAAAGCATAGACGAATTGTGTGTATTGGAAACGTGATGGAAAACAAGGTGGTGTTTCTCGGAGTTTTTATGTAGATGACACTCTTATCATTGGCAACAATGTAAGGATGTTGTCAGACATAAAATGATGGTTGTCTAGAAAAATCGATATATGAGATAAAAAAGAAGTTAGAGCATGTTCTTAAGATCTAGGATCTCAAGAAAAGAACATTGTACTTCTCTAGATATCTTATACGATTATGGTTCGTTTTAACATGCAAGATTCCGAGAAAGGTTCGTTACCTTTCAGAAACGGAATGCATCTATCTAAGGATGAAGAGTTGTGAAGTTATCGTAAACGTCCACACCACGTGGCTTGCGGTGATGTAGCAATTCCAAGTAATTTACTTTGGTACTGAGTAATGGTTTACACTTAGATACGCATTATAGTATTCCTCCCCACGAGGTTCCGCTATAAGTGATGTATGACCGAAACAAATCTAATTGCTAAATCATTTGGGTGGGTAAACGTCCACACCACGTGGCTTGCCTTACCTGATGGGATTTTAGATGTGATTAGTGGTTTAATGATATTATTTGAGGGAGATAATATCGGAGATTAAATCGATTGTTTGTTGTTATATGTGCTCATAGATTAGGATATGGATTTGAACCCACTTTATGTGATACGTAAGGATTTAAACTCATTGGTCCCTAAATGTAATGATTGGAATAGAGATCTAGACATTACCCAAACTGTTAAAGAGTGCAAGGTTGTACTCAGTGAGCTTTGTCCTCTCGAGCCTATTGACATAGGCGGCTAGACAAGAAGCGATGAGGATACTCATAAAGGCCAGTCCTTCGAAGAAACGCTTAAACACGTTTTTGAGATGACTGACTTTTTGGACGAGTTGAGACGGAAATCGCAAGCTCTTGTAGCCAATGCCGAAGGTTTTGAACCTAAGGGTAAAATCGGGGGAAAGGAAAAGCAAGCAAAGAAACCCAGTGGTGCTAAGTTACTTAGACCACTAGATGGGACGAGAAAGCCAATAGGCAAGAGTTCTCGATACAAACAGTTTGGGTACTGGAAGTCTAATTATCCTCTCAAAGAAGGTACGAAATTTCTTTAGTCGTAAAACATAGTCAGTGGTATTATCTACCGGAACCTGGTGTGTAGATATGGAACCACTGGCGGTATGTGCATTCTAAATGCAAGGGTTCCAGGAAACCCGACGACTTAGAAAAGAAAAGATCGTAGTCTAGATGGGCAGTGCTGTAAGGAGGCAGCTGTTGCAGTGGAAGACACTTTATAGGATTTCATTTTGAGTTATTGCTTTTATGTACTTTTCATATTAGAAAGAACTTTGTTCTGGATTTCTAATGAATGGATATTTTATTTCTTTTAATCATTTGATGGTTATAAGAAGAAATAATGATATTATCTATTTTGGTACATTAGCTAGCAATATATAAATGATGAATCCTGAGTCTACCACAATGCGACGAACCGTTTTATATAACTCGTTTTACTAATAAGAGATTTCTTTATTAAATCATTTATACTTGTGGAATCTTATGCTAAGTCATATTTATTCAAATAAGAAGTTCAAAGGTCGAAAATTGATTGTAAGATCAATTAAGTTGAAGGAGTGGACCTTCCGACCTAAGAATCTAATTTGGAAGATAATACGACTAAGCAATCCTTTATGGATATAAGATATAAGATCCGGACAAGTATTAGAATTGATTGACTCTGATTTATGATCAGAGCTTGGGATTGGATCCCAAGTGACTACACCATACAGTCCTCTGTAAGATTGGTGTGTCGGAAATAAGAAATGGAACTCTTATAGAAGTAGTAAAAGCGCGAGTTAAACGGAACTACCTATGTTCTATGGATATGTCTTGGTAACAACGGCACATTCAAATGTGGTTGTAGAATATCCTAGAAGAACAAAAGATGTGTGTTCGATAGTACTATGAACCAGAAGGACGTTATAAGTTCTAACGCCCGGTTCTTAGAGGAAGACTATTAGATGAACCACAAAGCTCAAAATGACATGATGCTTCTAAAAAGAGAGAAAACGATTAAGACTTAGAACCAGCCGAACCGAGTAGCAGTACACCACTAACTGCACCTACTGTTATTACTGTTTATACACCGGAACGCCGTTGTAGTGGGAGGTTGTATAACAAACGGAGATATTCATAAAACTAAGTGAGTCTTCGGACTCTGGACCTAGTATACGTGAAATCGATCCCTAGATCTACATGAAGGCAGTACTAGATCTAAATGTGCCTTCTTGGAGAGCAATAAGGATTATTGCTAAGAGGCAAGATCATTTAGAGTACAAGCTTGGTTAATCCATTTATGGATTGGAACAAAGCATTGAGTTCGTGGTACTTGCAAATTGATGAGATAGTCCATTTTATGGATTCATCAAAGCATAGACGAATCGAGTGTATGGGAAACGTGATGGAAACAAGGTGGTGTTTCTCGGAGGTTTTATGTAGATGACATTTTATCATTGGTAACAATGTAAAGATGTTGTCAGACATAAAATGATGGTTGTCTAGAAAAATCGATATATAAGATAAAGAAGAAGTTAGAGCATGTTCTTAAGATCTAGGATCTCAAGAAAAGAACATTGTACTTCTCCTGGACATCTTACATATATATGATTATGGTTCGTTTTAACATGCAAGATTCCGAGAAAGGTTCGTTACCTTTCAGAGACGGAATGCATCTATCTAAGGTATGTGTTTTTGAACACATAAAGGTGATAGAAGCCGTGAAAGCAGTTTCCTACACTTGGAGTGTGGAAAGCTTGATAAATGCATTGTTGAAAACGAGAACCTGATATCGGCTATGCAGTGAGCATAGTGGGAGGATATCAAGGTAATCCTGGAAAGGAATATTCGACTGCCGTAAAAGTACTTTCGAAGAACTGTTCTAGACTACGAAGCAGACGAGTTTTTCCTTTGGATTACATTCTCTTAGATTTCTAATCGAATAAGGACCGGTGTAAGTCGATATCAGGCTATGTGTTTCACTATTAAAGGAGAAGGAGTTTTAACATGGAAGAGTGATAAGCACGATGCTTTTCGGACTCTGCCATGGGTAACCAAATAGCGGCCTCAGAGGCAGCGGAAGTTTTGGTATAACTCCGGGATAATCTCTGGGACTTAGATGTGATTCTTAATTTGCCAAAGGCTATGTAAATAGCGGTGCAATGGCAAAAGGTAAGAAATCACTAGTCCATAAAGTGTAAGATAACACATAGTGCAAGTACCACCTGATACGAGTCATCGTCGAGGGAGACGACGCTGTAGTCACCAAGATAACTTCAGAGCGGTAACCTAGAGTGCTCATTCACATAATACTTCTTGGAAGTACAACTTAAGCACGTGATGAGTATGGGAGTCGGGAGTTTGGAGGAAATGACTAGACCTTAGTACAAGTGGGAGATTGTTGGATTTGTGTACTTAATGTCTAGATTTAAGTAGCGCAAGCTCACGATCCATTGCCATTAATCTATTTAATTAAATAAACAATTATTTGCGTTTAATTATTTATAATTAAATATATGCAAATCATAGTCCTGGATTTTATACGTTGTAGTTAGTATGGTGTTGCATGGGCACACAGAAGAACATACTATCGGTTACTCGTATATAATCGAACAGTTGCTCACGACCTAGATGGACACGGACCAATCCATCGGTATAGTCGTTGTGTGAGAGAGAAAATAATTTATCTTAATTATTTTATCACACTTGTACACTTGGTGTATTGAGCGGATCGTTTGAGATTTATCGATTAGGATTGCCGGCGATAATCGATTCGAGTCTCAGTGTATTTTATTCTTAATCCCCGATATTATTGCGGGTGTGTATATTTAATATAAGTGACTTTGATTTACCAAAGGAATTAACCGATTTAATTATTGGGTTAATTACCGGTTAAGTTGGGTCACTATATTTTATATATGGCATGCCGTGAATACTTGACGGGAAAGTGTATCCCGTAAGGGTTGATAATATCCCCGAGATGAGTTCATAAGGAATTATTATGTAAACCCTGCAGGTGGATTCGTTCCGCATAATAATTAAGGTTGAATGGTACTAGTCTCGGATATAAGAGATGAATAAATTAATTAGCAATAAATTAATTTTATTCATGGATATTTATATCTTAAATACACGGAATATATAATACTACCGGAGAAATATTATTTGATATAATATGGTAAATATTGGGAGTGCAATTATATTTATATAGTGGAGTTAATCATATAATTAATAATAGTAAGGATTAATAGATTTGGGCTTGGGCTCAATTTAATCACTATTATTGGAAGCTCAATATTCCACCTCCTTAAGATCCCCTACGTAGCCTATAAAAGCACTACATGGTCTTCTCTATTCTCATAACTTGAAGATCACAATTCTAGAGAGAGAAAGTAGAGAGGAGGATCCATGGAGTTCGGTAGATCGTCGCCCACACGACGTCCGGGCTAGTGCAAGGAATACGTGGGAAGATCTCAAGGTCATCATAAGATCTCGTTTCTCCGCACAACGAATCGAAAGGTGAATTAAATATTTCCGCTATTTAATTCTTATTGAAATCAATTATCGGAAAACAAGATCCAAGGGTCGAACCCGGAGTAGACGGACGATCGCGTGGTGGTGGCGAAGCCACCGGACCACGCCAATCGCCCGCTAGGGTTTCGGCGGGGGCGAGAGGGTCGAACCCTCGGCTGGAGCCGAGGGGATGCGATCGATCGCTTGGATCGATCGCGGAGGGCGCGGGCTGGTGCCGCCCCTCCCCACCGTGAAGGTGGCTGACCTCCAGGCGGCGGCGAGTCGCCGGACTCGCCGCGGGGGCTGCACGGGCAGCCCCACCCGATCGATCACATGAGCCCCGCGGACGGGGGCTCGGGCTGGGCGTGCGCGCGGCTTCGGCCGTGTCGTGCGTTCGGCTCGTGCTCCGGCTCGTACGCGGCGTTCGTGTTATCTCCGGCGAAGGGTTCGTTCGGGTTATTGGTTTCCGCAAATTTAAATAACCCGGGATATCGAATTCCAACACCCCTCCCACTGGAGTATCATCCCAGGCCTTGACGAGCGGCCCGTGGTGTCCGTCGAACCCCCGCGCCGCTGCTGCCAAGTATCCAGCGAAACGGCGACCGCCGTTTAAGAAATGGCGATCGCCGTTTGCCCTTCAGCAGCTCGCGGGTTCGACTTCTTGACCCTCGTTCGTCCGGCTTCCGATCTTCTCTCGATCCACCAAGTAGCAGTAACATTACAAAGGTAAAACATACTACTTCCGGCATCGATCCTATACAGGTTGATCGATCCTTTACATCCGGATAAAACGAAAAACGTAATAAAACCTAAACGACTCAACCCGTCGTTTTAACTATTACAAACATGCAACGATTTCAAAACCAAAGATCTCGACAAGCCCGAGAGTTTAACAAACCACAAACATACAGCACAATCACATGGCCATAATAATCGGGTTCGAACCTACAAAACAAATCTCGCAAAAATACAACGAACGACAAAACCGGCTCTGATACCAATTGTTGGAAATCGACTACCCGGGACGAGTCCGTTCGACTACTCGAACATCCGGACACGCCCAGTCGACCTCCATGTCCGTTACTTCGTTCACACGACAGCTCATGACCCGATTCACGCCCAGCCATCGCCCCGAAGGACAACCGCGCGAACCGGGGCTGGTCTGCACTCAAACGGCAACCGCCGAATGCAGACCAGCGGTCGCTGGAGGAACTGCAAACGGCGACCGCCGTTTGCCCTCTGGCGACCGCCGTTTGTCCGCGAACAGCAACGCGACCTTGCTGTTCCGGGCTCGTTTCCGGTCCGTTTTTCCTCTTCCGACCACCGTTCCGGAGGTCCCTGACCCCCCAGTAGTCGAGGAACACGTACCACGACTCCCGGAACCCGATCGTTCGTTCGATGTATTTTTAACGAATTTAGAGATCGATAATTGCGGAATTGGGGATCGATCTCATACCTTTGTCGCGTGATTCGGAGAAGCCGAATTGTTGAAACCTTAGACGTTTCTAGCGTATGCCTCTTCCCCGACTCCAACCGTTGTGTGGGCAACGATCCGTTGGAATTCACCTTGTCTGCTCTCTCCTCCACTACCAGCGTAATATTCTTTTTCTCTCTGAGAGAAAAATATTAGCGCTAACTTAAATTATTTTTAACAGAGAAAAACTTTATTGCGCTAAAACAATTGTTTTCTCTGCTGAAAATAAAAAGCGGCGAATGATAGGTTTAGGAGAGGGCAAGGGGGGTTATTTATAGAGTTACACCAGGGACCTCTTAGGTAAATTAATTAGGGGCTAAATTGCAATTTAATTAAACCGGTGTCCTTAAAAGAAAACCTTTAATTAAATTCCACAATTTTAATTATTATTCACTCCACTAAAAAATAATAATTGAATTCCCGAAATTAATTTAATATTATATCAACAATAATATTTCCGCCGAAATTACATATATGATTTTCCCCGTGTTTAAGATATCGCATGTCCATGAATTAATTAATTACTAATAATTAAATTAATTCATTTCTTATTATCCGAGACTAGTACCACTCATCCTGCAGGGTTTACATGATAAACTTTATGAGCTCATCTCGGGGACATCATCAACCCAATAAATGGGACACGGTTTCCTGTCTATAATCTATAGCATGCCGTGTGTACAATTCCGATTCCCAATATACCGAGGATCTCGACTAATCAATTAGTCTCACTCTTTGGCACATTAAAGAATCGAGCATTGGACACACGCACCTATAATTATATAGGGATTAGGAACTCATATACCCGTAATATCTGAGGTCTAGTTCGATTACTCCGATTAGTATAAATCGAACGCCCTCCCGTGGTCCTGCTCAATACACCAAGTGTACGAGTGTAACATGATAGTCAAGACCGACTATCTACCAGTCACACTACGACGTACCGATGGATTGTCCCTGTCCATCTAAGTCGTGAGCTACTGTTCGATAATATACGAGTAACCGACAGTATGATCTTCCGCGTGTCTCCTCACGCCATACTGTCTACAACGTATACATCAAGGACTATTGCATTAAATGCAACCATGCTTGAATCATATCTTGAATTAAGGTATAGATAAGGAGTTCCGTATTTGCACTAAACTAGACATTTAGAATACAACTCCATCATCGTCCTCCAACCCTTCCAAGGAGTGCGAGTATTTTCGCTTCGATTTGTTTTGGGCTGGCCGTTTGGCTTCCGTCATCTTTGTTACGATTGTTGTCCTTGCTTTTATTTTTATTTTCTCAAGCCCGCTTTCGACCGATGCCTGCTGTATGAAAGTAGTGTGATTTATTTACAGATTCTTAAGGGAGGGAGAGGATACTATTTCTTAAAGAAGCATTCGGGCAAGAGAAAGAGATCTCAGGCTGAGATATCGAGTTTTGATATTTGTTTTTGATATTTGGTTTGATAGAAATCTGTTTCCCAAATATGTGGAAAACCGCTGGGGCCACACAACAACCAAAAAAAAAAAAGGGAAGGTGGTTCATGTGCTGCATGAATGAAATCGGGCAGCTGCCTGTTCAGAGCTTCCGATTCGGACATCGTCTGGTTTGATCATGTCATTCGAAGTTATACATCTCATCCGAAAGTATGATTTTCACAACTACTGGATCGAAATCGCGACGACCAAGTGGCGCGCAGCGATCTCGGATGTTGTTTGTGTTGGAAATCGATATCCCGGAATTAATAAATTAAATAAAATTAATTATCTAATTAATTCCGATCGAAATCCTTCGAATATCCGGATTGTCAAAATTGCGGAACCGACAACCCAATCGAATAAACCCTTCGCCGGAAACCACCGCGAACCACCGTACGCGAACCGAGGCTCGACCGAACACCCGCCGCGGGATAAACCCGCGGCTGTCCAGCCGAACCCCCACGAGGGAGGCTCGCGATCGCACGAGGCGATCGCCGGGATGCGTAGCGCATCCCCGGGGCTGCTCGTAGCAGCCCCCCGGCGGTGAGTCCGGCGACTCACCGCCATCGCCGGGAGGAGGGGGCGACTGCCGCGGCACCAGCCCGCGGCTGCCCCCAGCGATCGACCACCGTGGTCGATCGCAAGCCCCGGCTCCAGCCGGGGTCCCTTATACGCGCCGGCGGTCGAAACCCTAGGGTTCGACCGCCACCCTCGGCGTCCAGCCGAGGGGTTTCGTTGCGTGCGATTCCCGCCGGGGATCTCTCGGCCTCCGCGGTCCGGTGATCTTCGATCACCACCGCGAGGTCAATCCTCGTCCACGGGGTTCGTCCCTCGGATCTTGGTTCATGATATTTTCACGATAATTAACGATAAAATCATAAAAGAGGGTTTTACGATTTACCTCGTTCTCGTTGTTCGGAAAAACGAAGAACTCAATTTGACGACCTTTGAGATCTTCCGACGTATTCCTTGCACTAGCCCGGACGTCGTGTGGGCGACGATGTACCGAACTCCATGGATCCTCCTCTCTACTTTCTCTCTCTAGAATTGTGATCTTCAACTTATGAGAATAGAGAAGACCATGTAGTGCTTTTATAGGCTACGTAGGGGATCTTAAGGAGGTGGAATATTGGGCTTCCAATATTGAAGATTAAATTGAGCCCAATGCTCAAGTCCATTAATCCTTATCAATATTAATTAATTCTATTTTCCACTATATAAAATTAATTGCACTCCCAATATTAAACCATATTATATCAAATAATATTTCTCCGGTAGTATTATTTATTCCGTGTATTTAAGATTTAGATATCCATGAATAAAATTAATTTATTGCTAATTAATTTATTCATCTCTTATATCCGAGACTAGTACCATTCAACCTTAATTATTATGCGGAACGAATCCACCTGCAGGGTTTACATAATAATTCATTATGAACTCATCTCGGGGATATTATCAACCCTTACGGGATACACTTTCCCGTCAAGTATTCACGGCATGCCATATATAAAATATAGTAACCCAACTTAACCGGTAATTAACCCAATAATTAAATCGGTTAATTCCTTTGGTAAATCAAAGTCACTTATATTAAATATACACACCCGCAATAATATCGGGGATTAAGAATAAAATACAAAGAGACTTAAATCGATTATCGCCGGCAATCCTAATCGATAAATCTCAAGCAGATCCGCTCAATACACCAAGTGTACAAGTGTGATAAAATAATTAAGATAAATTATTTTCTCTCTCACACAACGACTATACCGATGGATTGGTCCGTGTCCATCTAGGTCGTGAGCAACTGTTCGATTAAATACGAGTAACCGATAGTATGATCTTCTGTGCGCCCATGCAACACCATACTAACTACAACGTATAAAATCCAGGACTATGATTTGCATATATTTAATTATAAATAATTAAACGCAAATAATTGTTTATTTAATTAAATAGATTAGTGGCAATGGATCGTGAGTTTCCTTTACTTAAATCTAGACATTAAGTACACAACTCCAACAATCTCCCACTTGTACTAAGGTCTAGTCATTTCCTCCAAACTCCCGACTTCCATACTCATCACGTGCTTAAGTTGTACTTCCAAGAAGTACTATGTGAATGAGCAATCTAGGTTGCCGCTCTGAAGTTATCTTGGTGACTACAGCGTCGTCTCCCTCGACGATGACTCGTATCAGGTGGTACTTGCACTATGTGTTATCTTACACTTATGGACTTGTGATTTCTTACCATTTTCCATTGCACCGCTATTTACATAGCCTTTGGCAAATTAAGAATCACATCTAAGTCCCAGAGATTATCCCGGAGTTATACCAAAACTTCCGCTGCCTCTGAGGCCGCTATTTGGTTACCCATGGCAGAGTCCGAGAAGCATCGTGCTTATCACTCTTCCATGTTAAAACTCCTTCTCCTTTAATAGTGAAACACATAGCCTGATATCGACTTACACCGGTCCTCATTCGATTAGAAATCTAAGAGAATGTAATCCAAAGGAAAAACTCGTCTGCTTCGTAGTCTAGAACAGTACTTCGAAAGTACTTTTACAGCAGTCGAATATTCCTTTCCAGGATTACCTTGATATCCTCCCACTATGCTAACCGCATAGCCGATATCAGGTTCTTGTTTTCAACAATGCATTTATTAAGCTTTCCACACTCAAAGTGTAGGAAACTGCTTTCATTGCTTCTATCTCCTTTTGTGTTCCAAAACACATATCCTTAGATAGATGCATTCCGTCTCTGAAAGGTAACGAACCTTTCTCGGAATCTTGCATGTTTAAAACGAACCATAATCATTTATGTAAGATGTCCAGGAGAAGTACAATGTTCTTTCTAGAGATCCAAGATCTCAAGAACATGTCCAACTTCTTCCTTTATCTTTCATAATGATTCATCTAGACAACCATCATTTTATGTCTGATAACATCTTTACATTGTTGCGAATGATAAGAGTGTCATCTACATAAAACCTCCGAGAAACACCACCTTGTTTTCCATCACGTTTCCAATACACACAATTCGTCTATGCTTTTGATGAATCCATAAAATGGACTATCTCATCAATTTGCAAGTACCACGAACTCAATGCTTTGTTTCAATCCATAAATGGATCAACTAAGCTTGTACTCTAAATGATCTCGCCTCTTAGCAATAATCCTTATTGCTCTCCAAGAAGGCACATTTAGATCTAGTACGGCCTTCATGTAGATCTAGGGATCGATTTCATGTATACTAGGTCCAGAGTTCGAAGACTCTCCTAGTCTTATGAATATCTCCGGTTGTCCCACAACCTCCCACTACAATGGCATTCCGGTGTATAAACAGTGATAACAGTAGGTGCAGTTAGTGGTGTACCGCTACTCGGTTCGGCTGGTTCTAAGTCTTAATCTTTCTCTCTCATTTCAAAGTATTACGTCACCTTGGGCTTGTGGTTCATTATATAGTCTTTCTCTAAGAACCGGGCGTTAGAACTTATAACGTCCTTCTGGTTCACAGTACTATTGAACACACATCTTTTGTTCTTCTAGGATATTCTACAACCGCATTTGAATGCGCCGTTGTTTCCAGACATATCCATAGAACACAGGTAGTTCCGTATAACTCATCTTTTACTATCTCTATAAGAGTTCCATTTCTTATTTACGACACACCATTTCTTACACAAAAGTGTATGGTGTAGTCATTTGGGATCAAATCCCAATCTCTGATCAGTATGCCATGCATTCCTCAGACAGGTACTTGCCTCCGCGATCAAATCGCAGGCTACAAATGGATATACCTTGATGGTTCTCCACAATTGCTTAGTGTCCATTGACTTGTCAAAACACTTGCTTTTGTGGCACATCAGGTATTCTAATCCATTTTTCTAGTAATCATAAAATGAAGTACTCGCACCTTATTGTCTGAGTAGGCATATGTCTGCATACATCAGAGTCAATCAATTCTTATACTTGTCCGGATCTTACATCTTATATCCATAAAGGATTGCTTAGTCATATTATCTTCCAAATTAGATTCTTAGGTCGGAAGGTCCACTCCTTCAACTTAATTGATCAAAAAAATATCAATTTTCGACCCTTGAACTTCTTATTTGAATAAACATGACTCAGCATAAGAATCCACAAGTATAATTGATAAAGAAATCTCTTATTAGTAAAACGAGTTTTACTACGGTTCGTTGCATTGTGGTGGACTCAGGATCCATCATTTATATATTGCTAGCCAATGTACCAGAATAGATAATATCATTATTTCTTCTTATAACCATCAAATGATTAAAAGAAATAAAATATCCATTTATTAGAAATCCAGAACAAAGTTCTTTCTAATATGAAAGGTACATAAAAGCAATAACCCAAAATGAAATCCTATAAAATGTCCTTCACTGCAACTGCTGCCTCCTCCACAGCATTGCCCATGTAGACTACGATATTTTCTTTTCCAAGTCGTTAGGTTTCCTGGAACCTCTTGCATTTAAAATGCACATACTGTCAGTGGTTCCATATCTACACACCAGGTTCCGGTAGATAATACCACTGACTATGTTTTATGACTAAAGAAAATTTCATACTTTCTTTGAGAGGATAATCAGACTTCCAGTACCCAGACTGTTTGTATCGAGAACACGCTTTTTCGTCCCATCTCGTGGTCCAAGAAACTTAGGACCACTGGGTTTCTTTGCTTGCTTTTCCTTTCCCCCGATTCATGCCTTTAGGTTCGAAACCTTTGGCATTGGCTACAAGAACTTGCGATTTCCGTCTCAACTCGTCTAAAAGGTCAATCATCTCAAAAAACGTTTTTAAGCGTTTCCTCGAAGTGACTGGCCTTTATGAGTATCCTCATCGCTTCTTGTCTAGCCGCCTACGTTAATAGGCTCGGGAGGACAAAGCTCATTGAGTACAACCTTGTACTCTTCAACAGTTTGGGTAATGTCTAGATCTCTATTCCAATCATTACATTCAGGGACCAGTGAGTTTAAAATCCTTAAGTATCACATAAAGTGGGTTCAAAGCCATTTCCTAATCTATGAGCACATATAACAACAAACAATCGATTTAATCTCCGATATTATCTCCCTTAAATAATATCATTAAACCACTAATCACATCTAAAATCCCATTAGATATGGCAAGCCACGTTGTGTGGACGTTTACCTATCCAAATGATTTAGCAATTAGATTTCCTTCGGTCGTACATCAATTATAGCGTAACTTCGTTGGGAAGAATACTATAAAGCGTACCTAAGTGTAAACCATTGCTCAGCACTAAGGTGAGTCGTTTGGAACCGCAACATCACCGCAAGCCACGTTGTGTGGACGTTTACGATAACTCACAATCCTTCACAACTCCCTATAATTGTCTACATCAATTAATCCAAAATCCGTCAATATAGCAAGCCACGTTGTGTGGACGTTTACTACACCAAGAGACTTTTATAATTGACTCCCAATTACTTGATTCATTTAATCTTGTAAATCAAGACGCGGAGAATCATAAGTGAAACTCGAATTTTCTAACCAGTGATTCACCATGCGAACAACCCTATCTCTCATAAATGAGGGAGCCGAGCAGACAATCGATCTAGTCATCAAATGACACGAAAGTCTCTAATTTGTGTCCTCGACATGACCAAGTGGCTTTGGCTCCATTCCACTCCCCGGGGTGAGAATGAGTCGACTTGAAATCAGTTTTGGAAAGACAAATTAGGCATTGTTTGATAAACTTAATCAATGTTTCTCGTAAAAGGAATTACAAGAATTCTCCTCCAATGACTTGTCTATACGAACTTCAAAAGTCCATAAAAGTCACCAAGAGAACAGCAATGGAGACCATGGATATGTTTCCATACCCTCTCCCACTTAGCTTTTTACAATAAAGGGATACGCTATCTAATGCATAATTAAATACACATAAGCATGCATACATGAAATAAAGCACATAGAATATTATCACATAATCAAAATAATACTATAATATTATTTTCCGACTATTATGGCTTTATCGCATCCCCGTACGCATCTTCTAGTCTTCAGTCTTCGTTCTTGAATGCTCCATGTGACGAGAATATTAATTCAAATATTTAAATCTATTTATTTTTAATAAATCCAAAAGTTACTTAATTCGAAAATTAAGTCAATCGAATAAATCAAAAATAAAATTAAATATTATTAATATTTTTATTATTTATTTTCCTCTTCTAATTTCATTAAATCTCTAGAATCCTATCGAAGACCCACTTGGAATATTCTAGAAGATTTCCATAATGAAATAAGGAAATAAAATAATTTAGGACTCCTAGTCCTTCCAAATTAATTCCTTTCCTAATCCATTAAAAATTCCATAAAGGAATAATTAAATAAGGAAAAATTAATTAAGGACTCTTAAAACTTTCCAAATTAATTATTTTCTTAATCTATTAAAAATTCCATAAAGGAATAATTAAATAAGAAAAATAAATTAATTCCAAATTTATTCCTTTTCCTAATCCATGAATATTCCCAAGAATAGGAATAATCAATAAGGAAAAATAAATTTATTCTAAATTTATTCTTTTCCTATTCCATAAGAATTCCCAAAAATAGGAATACTCAAAATAGGAAAATTGAATAATTTAGGAAAGTTGGATCTTGGCGGGAGAGCACGAGTTGGGGATCCTCGCGCCCCACCACCACCATCGACCACCCCAAGGAGCACCGCCGCCGCCGCCCCCAGCCGACCAGCCACCGTCGCCGGCGACTCCATGGCCGAGAGGGCTACGGGCAGCCCCTTTGTGGTCGATCGATCCATCCCTTGGGTCGATCATGGGGTTGATCGATCCCCGGAATCCTCCCTCTCTTTGTCTCCTCCGTCACATTTTTCCGGTTGTCGTTTCGGAATCGATCCAACGTAAAATAAATTACAAATTTATTACTACGCTATCCGGTATCAATTCTCTACATGAAATCGACCTCACAATTTCCGGAAAATTTAAGAACAAGCATTCACCACACAAGAACAATTATTGACATCACCGAGAGTTTAATAATCAAGAACATTATTATTGTTGGAGTTGTGTACTTAATGTCTAGATTTAAGTAACGTAAACTCACGATCCATTGCCACTAATCTATTTAATTAAATAAACAATTATTTGCGTTTAATTATTTATAATTAAATATATGCAAATTATAGTCCTGGATTCTATACGTTGTAGTTAGAATGGTGTGTCGGGCCCACACAGAAGATCATATTATCGGTTACTCGTATTTAATCGAACAGTTGCTCACGACCTAGATGGACACGGACCAATCCATCGGTATAGTCGTTGTGTGAGAGAGAAAATAATTTGTCTTAATTATTTTATCACACTTGTACACTTGGTGTATTGAGCGGATCGTTGAGATTCATCGATTAGGATTGCCGGCGATAATCGATTCGAGTCTCAGTGTATTTTATTCTTAATCCCTGAAACTATTGCGGGTGTGTATATTTAATATAAGTGACTTTGATTTACCAAAGGAATTAACCGATTTAATTATTGGGTTAATTACCGGTTAAGTTGGGTCACTATATTTTATATATGACATGCCGTGAATACTTGACGGGAAAGTGTATCCCGGAAGGGTTGATAATATCCCCAAGATGAGTTCATAAGGAATTATTATGTAAACCCTGCAGGTGGATTCGTTCCGCATAATAATTAAGGTTGAATGGTACTAGTCTCGGATATAAGAGATGAATAAATTAATTAGCAATAAATTAATTTTATTCATGGATATTTATATCTTAAATACACGGAATAAATAATACTACCGGAGAAATATTATTTGATATAATATGGTTTAATATTGGGAGTGCAATTAATTTTATATAGTGGAAAATAGAATTAATTAATATTGATAAGGATTAATGGACTTGAGCATTGGGCTCAATTTAATCTTCAATATTGGAAGCCCAATATTCCACCTCCTTAAGATCCCCTACGTAGCCTATAAAAGCACTACATGGTCTTCTCTATTCTCATAACTTGAAGATCACAATTCTAGAGAGAGAAAGTAGAGAGGAGGATCCATGGAGTTCGGTAGATCGTCGCCCACACGACGTCTGAGCTAGTGCAAGGAATACGTGGGAAGATCTCAAAGGTCATCAAATTGAGTTCTTCGTTTTTCCGAACAACGAGAACGAGGTAAATCGTAAAACCCTCTTTATGATTTTATCGTTTATTTATCGTGAAAATACCGTGAACAAAGATCCGAGGACGAACCCCGGAACGAGGATGAACCGGCGGTGGTGGTCGAACCACCGGACCGCGGCGGTTCAGATCCCCGTGGGGTCGTGCGCATGCACGATGCATGATCCTCGGCTGGACGCCGAGGGTGGCGGTCGAACCCTATGGTTTCGACCGCCCGTGCTCACAAGGGAGGAGCCCCGGCTGGACGCCGGGGCACGCGATCGAGCTGGGCTCGATCGCCGGGCAGCCGCGTGGCTGGCCCGATCGCGGTCCGCTGGGCGGACCGCCCTCCGATGCGGCGGCGGCGAGTCGCCGGACTCTCCGCGGGAGGGTCTGCTACGAGCAGCCCCGGGGGTTTGCGTGAGCCACCCCAGCGATTGCCGTGAGCAATCGCGAGCCCCTCGCGGGGCTCGGCTAGGGCATGCGTGGGGTTATCCCCGCGTGGTGTTCTTGGTCGAGTCCGGTTCGTGTGGTGGTTTCGCGGTGGTTTCCGGCGGAGGGATTTCGATTGGGTTGTCGGTTCCGCAATTTAGACAATCCGGATATTCGATCTCCGTAGGATTTCGGTCGGAATTAATTAGATAATTAATTTTAATTAATTTATTAATTCCGGGATATCGATTTCCAACAATTGGTATCAGAGCGTTGGTTTTAGTTCATGGTATTTTTCGATAAATTGTTCTACCTTGCAGGGTTTCCGATTATTATGGCTAGATTTAATTTTGTTAATTAATGTCATAATAATGTTCTTGATTATTAAACTCTCGGTGATGTCAATATTTTTTCTTGTGTGGTGAATGCTTGTTCTTATTTTTCCGGAAATTGTATGAGGTCGATTTCATGTAGAGAATCGATACCGGAGAACGTAGTAATAAATTTGTAATTTATTTACGTTGGATCGATGACGAAACGACCGCCGGAAAAGTGTGACGGAGGAGACGAAGAGAGGGAGGACCGGGGATCGATCACGAGGATCGATCCCATGAGGATCGATCGCCCGGGCTGCCCTAGGGCTCTCGGCCACGCCGGCCACCAAGGGTGGTGGCGCGTGAGCCTTGGCCGGCGGTGGTAGTGGCGGTCGATGGTGGGGATGGCGTGGGGATCCCCAACCCATGCTATTCCTACCAAGATCCAACTTTCCTAATTGATTCGGTTTTCCTATTTTGAGTATTCCTAATTTTGGGAATTCTCATGGAAATAGGAAAAGAATTAATTGGAATTAATTTATTTCCTTATTCTATTATGGAAGTCTTCTAGAATATTCTAAGTTCTACTTGGAATAGGATTCTAGAGATTTAATAGAATTGGAAAGGAAAATAATTAATTATTAAATTAATTTATTTCCTAATTGATTATTCCTATTTTATGGGAATTTTTCATGGACATGGAAATTAATTAATTTTGGAAAGTAGAAGAGTCCTTAATTAATTTTTCCTATTTAATTATTCCTTTGGAATTTTTAATGGATTAGGAAAGGAATTAATTTGGAAGGATTAAGAGTCCTAAATTATTTTATTTCCTTATTTCATTATGGAAGTCTTCTAGAATATTCCAAGTGGGTCTTGGATAGATTATTCTAGAGATTTAATGAAGTAGAAAGGGAAAATAAAATAAATTATTTTATTTCCTTATTTCATTATGGAAGTCTTCTAGAATATTCCAAGTGGGTCTTGGATAGATTATTCTAGAGATTTAATGAAGTAGAAAAGGAAAAATAAAAATAATAAAAATATTAATAATATTTAATTTTATTTTTGATATATTCGATTGACTTAATTTTCGAATTAAGTAACTTTTGGATTAATTGAAAATAAATAGATTTAAATATTGGAATTAATATTCCCGTCACATGGAGCATTCAAGAACGAAGACTAAAGACTAGAAGACGCATACGGGGATGCGATAAAGCCATAATAGTCGGAAAATAATATTCTAGTATTATTTTGATTATGTGATAATATTCTATGTGCTTTATTTCATGTATGCATGCTTATGTGTATTTAATTATGCATTAGATAGCGTATCCCTTTATTGTAAAAAGCTAAGTGGGAGAGGGTATGGAAACATATCCATGGTCTCCATTGCTGTTCTCTTGGTGACTTTTATGGACTTTTGAAGTTCGTATAGACAAGTCATTGGAGAAGAATTCTTGTAATTCCTTTTACGAGAAACATTGATTAAGTTTATCAAACAATGCCTAATTTGTCTTTCCAAAACTGATTTCAAGTCGACTTATTCTCACCCCGGGGAGTGGAATGGAGCTAAAGCCACTTGGTCATGTCGAGGACACAAATTAGAGACTTTCGTGTCATTTGATGACTAGATCGATTGTCTGCTCGGCTCCCTCATTTATGAGAGATAGGGTTGTTCGCATGGTGAATCACTGGTTAGAAACTTCGAGTTTCACTTATGATTCTCCGCGTCTTGATTTACAAGATTAAATGAATCAAGTAATTGGGAGTCAATTGTAAAAGTCTTTTGGTGTAGTAAACGTCCACACTATCGTGGCTTGCTACATTGAATGGGATTTTGGAACGATTGATGTAGACAGTTATAGAAGGGAGTAAAGGAGCGTATGTTAACGTAAACGTCCACACTATCGTGGCTTGCGGTGAATATGCGTGTCCCAAACAATCTTCTTAGATACTGAGTAATGGTTTACACTTAGGTACGCTTCTTAGTATTCTTCCCATCGAAGTAACGCTAATGATGATGTACGACCGAAGGAAATCTAATTGCTAAATCATTTGGATAGGTAAACGTCCACACTATCGTGGCTTGCCATATCTGATGGGATTTTAGATGCGATTAGTGGTTTAATGATATTATTTAAGGGAGATAATATCGGAGATTAAATCGATTGTTTGTTGTTATATGTGCTCATAGATTAGGATATGGCTTTGAACCCACTTTCTGTGATACGTAAGGATTTTAAACTCACTGGTCCCTAAATGTAATGATTGGAATAGAGATCTAGACATTACCCAAACTGTTGAAGAGTACAAGGTTGTACTCAATGAGCTTTGTCCTCCCGAGCCTATTGACGTAGGCGGCTAGACAAGAAGCGATGAGGATACTCATAAAGGCCAGTCACTTCGAGGAAACGCTTAAAAACGTTTTTTGAGATGATTGACCTTTTAGACGAGTTGAGACGGAAATAGCAAGCTCTTGTAGCCAATGCCAAAGGTTTCGAACCTAAAGGCATGAATCGGGGGAAAGGACAAGAAAGCAAAGAATCCCAGTGGTCCTAAGTTGCTTAGACCACGAGATGGGACGAGAAAGCCATGAGGCAAGTATTCTCGACACGAACAGTCTGGGTACTGGAAGTCTGATTATCCTCTCAAAGAAAGTACGAAATTTTCTTTAGTCGTAAAACATAGTCAGTGGTATTATCTACCGGAACCTGGTGTGTAGATATGGAACCACTGACGGTATGTGCATTTTAAATGCGAGAGGTTCCAGGAAACCTAACGACTTGGAAAAGAAAAGATCGTAGTCTACATGGGCAATGCTGTAGAGGAGGCAGCAGTTGCAGTGGAGGACATTTTATAGGATTTCATTTTGGATTATTGTTTTTATGTACCTTTCAAATTAGAAAGAACTTTGTTCTGGATTTCTAATAAATGGATATTTTATTTCTTTTAATCATTTGATGGTTATAAGAAGAAATAATGATATTATCTATTTTGGTACATTAGCTAGCAATATATAAATGATGAATCCTGAGTCCACCACGATGCAACGAACCGTAGTATGAAACTCGTTTTACTAATAAGAGATTTCTTTATCAATTATACTTGTGGATTCTTATGCTGAGTCATGTTTATTCAAATAAGAAGTTCAAAAGGTCGAAAATTGATTTTTGATCAATTAAGTTGAGGGAGTGGACCTTCCGACCTATGAATCTAATTTGGAGGATAACATGACTAAGCAATCCTTTATGGATATAAGATGTAAGATCCGGACAAGTATAAGAATTGATTGACTATGATGTATGCAGACCTATGTCTACTCAGACAATAAGGTACGAGTACTTCATTTGATGATTACTCGAGAAATGGATTAGAATACCTGATGTGCCACAAAAGCAAGTGTTTTGACAAGTCAATGGACACTAAGCAATTGTGGAGAACCATCAAGGTATATCCATTTGTAGCCTGCGATTTGATCGCGGAGGCAAGTACCTATCTGAGGAATGCATGGCATACTGATCAGAGATTGGGATTTGATCCCAAATGACTACACCATACACTGTTGTGTAGAAATGGTGTGTCGTAAACAAGAAATGGAACTCTTATAGAAATAGTAAAAGCATGAGTTATACGGAACTACCTATGTTCTACGGATATATCTGGAAACAACAGCACATTCAAATGCGGTTGTAGAATGTCCTGGAAGAACAAAAGATGTGTGTTCAATAGTACTATGAACCAGAAGGACGTTATAAGTTCTAACGCCCGGTTCTTAGAGAAAGACTATATAATGAAACACAAGCCTAAAGTGACATGATACTTTGAAATGAGAGAGAAAGATTAAGACTTAGAACCAGCCGAACCGAGTAGCGGTACACCACTAACTGCACCTACTGTTATCACTGTTTATACACTGGAATGCCATTGTAGTGGGAGGTTGTGGGACAACCGGATATATTCATAAGACTAGGAGAGTCTTCGGACTCTGGACCTAGTATACATGAAATCGATCCCTAGAATCTACATGAAGGCCGTACTAGATCTAAATGTGCCTTCTTGGAGAGCAATAAGGATTATTGCTAAGAGGCGAGATCATTTAGAGTACAAGCTTAGTTGATCCATTTATGGATTGAAACAAAGCATTGAGTTCGTGGTACTTGCAAATTGATGAGATAGTCCATTTTATGGATTCATCAAAAGCATAGACGAATTGTGTATATTGGAAACGTGATGGAAAACAAGGTGGTGTTTCTCGAAGGTTTTATGTAGATGACACTCTTATCATTGGCAACAATGTAAAGATGTTATCAGACATAAAATAATGGTTGTCTAGATGAATCATTATGAAAGATAAAGGAAGAAGTAACATGTTCTTGAGATCTTGGATCTCTAGAAAGAACATTGTACCTCTCCTGGACATCTTACATAAATGATTACGGTTCGTTTTAAACATGCAAGATTCCGAGAAAGGTTCGTTACCTTTCAGAGACGGAATGCATCTATCTAAGGATATGTGTTTTGGAACACAAAAGGAGATAGAAGCAATGAAAGCAGTTTCCTACACTTGGAGTATGGAAAGCTTAATAAGTGCATTGTTGAAAACAAGAACCTGATATCGGCTATGCGGTTAGCGTAGTGGGAGTATATCAAGGTAATCCTGGAAAGGAATGTTCGACTGCCGTAAAAGTACTTTCGAAGTACTGTTCTAGACTACGAAGCAGACGAGCATTTCCTTTGGATTACATTCTCTTAGATTTCTAATCAAATGAGGACCAGTGTAAGTCGATATCAGGCTATGTGTTTCACTATTGAAGGAGAAGGAGTTTTAACATGTAAGAGTGATAAGCACGATGCTTTTCGGACTCTCCCATGGGTAACCAAATAGCGGCCTCAGAGGCAGCGGAAGTTTTGGTATAACTCCGGGATAATCTCTGGGACTTAGATGTGATTCTTAATTTGCCAAAGGCTATGTAAATAGCGGTGCAATGGCAAATGGTAAGAAATCACAAGTCCATAAGTGTAAGATAACACATAGTGCAAGTACCACCTGATACGAGTCATCGTCGAGGGAGACGACGCTGTAGTCACCAAGATAACTTCAGAGCGGCAACCTAGAGTGCTCATTCACATAGTACTTCTTGGAAGTACAACTTAAGCACGTGATGAGTATGGGAGTCGGGAGTTTGGAGGGAATGACTAGACCTTAGTACAAGTGGGAGATTGTTGGAGTTGTGTACTTAATGTCTAGATTTAAGTAACGTAAACTCACGATCCATTGCCACTAATCTATTTAATTAAATAAACAATTATTTGCGTTTAATTATTTATAATTAAATATATGCAAATTATAGTCCTGGATTCTATACGTTGTAGTTAGTATGGTGTGTCGGGCCCACACAGAAGATCATACTATCGGTTACTCGTATTTAATCGAACAGTTGCTCACGACCTAGATGGACACGGACCAATCCATCGGTATAGTCGTTGTGTGAGAGAGAAAATAATTTGTCTTAATTATTTTATCACACTTGTACACTTGGTGTATTGAGCGGATCGTTGAGATTCATCGATTAGGATTGCCGGCGATAATCGATTCGAGTCTCAGTGTATTTTATTCTTAATCCCTGAAACTATTGCGGGTGTGTATATTTAATATAAGTGACTTTGATTTACCAAAGGAATTAACCGATTTAATTATTGGGTTAATTACCGGTTAAGTTGGGTCACTATATTTTATATATGACATGCCGTGAATACTTGACGGGAAAGTGTATCCCGGAAGGGTTGATAATATCCCCAAGATGAGTTCATAAGGAATTATTATGTAAACCCTGCAGGTGGATTCGTTCCGCATAATAATTAAGGTTGAATGGTACTAGTCTCGGATATAAGAGATGAATAAATTAATTAGCAATAAATTAATTTTATTCATGGATATTTATATCTTAAATACACGGAATAAATAATAAAAATATTATTTGATATAATATGGTTTAATATTGGGAGTGCAATTAATTTTATATAGTGGAAAATAGAATTAATTAATATTGATAAGGATTAATGGACTTGAGCATTGGGCTCAATTTAATCTTCAATATTGGAAGCCCAATATTCCACCTCCTTAAGATCCCCTACGTAGCCTATAAAAGCACTACATGGTCTTCTCTATTCTCATAACTTGAAGATCACAATTCTAGAGAGAGAAAGTAGAGAGGAGGATCCATGGAGTTCGGTAGATCGTCGCCCACACGACGTCCGAGCTAGTGCAAGGAATACGTGGGAAGATCTCAAAGGTCATCAAATTGAGTTCTTCGTTTTTCCGAACAACGAGAACGAGGTAAATCGTAAAACCCTCTTTATGATTTTATCGTTTATTTATTGTGAAAATACCGTGAACAAAGATCTGAGGACGAACCCCGGAACGAGGATGAACCGGCGGTGGTGGTCGAACCACCGGACCGCGGCGGTTCGGATCCCCGTGGGGTCGTGCGCATGCACGATGCATGACCCTCGGCTGGACGCCGAGGGTGGCGGTCGAACCCTATGGTTTCGACCGCCCGTGCTCACAAGGGAGGAGCCCCGGCTGGACGCCAGGGCACGCGATCGAGCTGGGCTCGATCGCCGGGCAGCCGCGTGGCTGGCCCGATCGCGGTCCGCTGGGCGGACCGCCCTCCGATGCGGCGGCGGCGAGTCGCCGGACTCGCCGCGGGAGGGCTGCTACGAGCAGCTCCGGGGGTTTGCGTGAGCAACCCCAGCGATTGCCGTGAGCAATCGCGAGCCCCTCGCGGGGCTCGGCTAGGGCACGCGTGGGGTTATCCCCGCGTGGTGTTCTTGGTCGATTCCGGTTCGTGTGGTGGTTTCGCGGTGGTTTCCGGCGGAGGGATTTCGATTGGGTTGTCGGTTCCGCAATTTAGACAATCCGGATATTCGATCTCCGTAGGATTTCGGTCGGATTTAATTAGATAATTAATTTTAATTAATTTCTTAATTCCGGGATATCGATTTCCAACAATTATGACATTAATTAACAAAATTAAATCTAGCCATAATAATCGGAAACCCTGCAAGGTAGAACAATTTATCGAAAAATACCATGAACTAAAACCAACGCTCTGATACCAGTTGTTGGAAATCGATATCCCGGAATTAATAAATAAAATAAAATTAATTATCTAATTAATTCCGATCGAAATCCTTCGAATATCCGGATTGTCAAAATTGCGGAACCGACAACCCAATCGAATAAACCCTTCGCCGGAAACCACCGCGAACCACCGTACGCGAACCGAGGCTCGACCGAACACCCGCCGCGGGATAAACCCGCGGCTGTCCAGCCGAACCCCCACGAGGGAGGCTCGCGATCGCACGAGGCGATCGCCGGGATGCGTCGCGCATTCCCGGGGCTGCTCGTAGCAGCCCCCCGGCGGTGAGTCCGGCGACTCACCGCCATCGCCGGGAGGAGGGGGCGACTGCCGCGGCACCAGCCCGCGGCTGCCCCCAGCGATCGACCACCGTGGTCGATCGCAAGCCCCGGCTCCAGCCGGGGTCCCTTATACGCGCCGGCGGTCGAAACCCTAGGGTTCGACCGCCACCCTCGGCGTCCAGCCGAGGGGTTTCGTTGCGTGCGATTCCCGCCGGGGATCTCTCGGCCTCCGCGGTCCGGTGATCTTCGATCACCACCGCGAGGTCGATCCTCGTCCACGGGGTTCGTCCCTCGGATCTTGGTTCATGATATTTTCACGATAATTAACGATAAAATCATAAAAGAGGGTTTTACGATTTACCTCGTTCTCGTTGTTCGGAAAAACGAAGAACTCAATTTGACGACCTTTGAGATCTTCCGACGTATTCCTTGCACTAGCCCGGACGTCGTGTGGGCGACGATCTACCGAACTCCATGGATCCTCCTCTCTACTTTCTCTCTCTAGAATTGTGATCTTCAACTTATGAGAATAGAGAAGACCATGTAGTGCTTTTATAGGCTACGTAGGGGATCTTAAGGAGGTAGAATATTGGGCTTCCAATATTGAAGATTAGATTGAGCCCAATGCTCAAGTCCATTAATCCTTATCAATATTAATTAATTCTATTTTCCACTATATAAAATTAATTGCACTCCCAATATTAAACCATATTATATCAAATAATATTTCTCCGGTAGTATTATTTATTCCGTGTATTTAAGATTTAGATATCCATGAATAAAATTAATTTATTGCTAATTAATTTATTCATCTCTTATATCCGAGACTAGTACCATTCAACCTTAATTATTATGCGGAACGAATCCACCTGCAGGGTTTACATAATAATTCCTTATGAACTCATCTCGGGGATATTATCAACCCTTACGGGATACACTTTCCCGTCAAGTATTCACGGCATGCCATATATAAAATATAGTAACCCAACTTAACCGGTAATTAACCCAATAATTAAATCGGTTAATTCCTTTGGTAAATCAAAGTCACTTATATTAAATATACACACCCGCAATAATATCGGGGATTAAGAATAAAATACACAGAGACTTAAATCGATTATCGCCGGCAATCCTAATCGATAAATCTCAAGCAGATCCGCTCAATACACCAAGTGTACAAGTGTGATAAAATAATTAAGATAAATTATTTTCTCTCTCACACAACGACTATACCGATGGATTGGTCCGTGTCCATCTAGGTCGTGAGCAACTGTTCGATTAAATACGAGTAACCGATAGTATGATCTTCTGTGCGCCCATGCAACACCATACTAACTACAACGTATAAAATCCAGGACTATGATTTGCATATATTTAATTATAAATAATTAAACGCAAATAATTGTTTATTTAATTAAATAGATTAGTGGCAATGGATCGTGAGTTTCCTTTACTTAAATCTAGACATTAAGTACACAACTCCAACAGTTTGGTTTAGATCGGATCGCAATTGCGACGACCGAAACCGATAGTTACTACGGAGGCGCGCGACGATCGAAATTGCGACGACCGAATCTGTGACGACCAAAATAGATACTACGGAGGCGCGCAACGATCTCGAAGATTATTTTGTTTGATTTGGTTCGGGTCGAAACCGCGATGACCAAAATTGGCGCGCGGCGATCTCGAAGATTATTTTTATTGGTTATTTCATTTCGGGTTAGGTCGTGTTGATCAAAACCCGGATTACAAAAAACCTATTATATATTCCATGGTCGGATTTGTCGGCGGTCCTACGGCAACGTCGAATGTTGACGTGCTGGTGGTTAAAGGCGACACGACAGTGGTGATGTTTTCGATGGGGCCGACAATGTTCGATCAACGACGTGAGGCCACATCATATTGGTCCGAGCTGTCCGAATCTTCATGTCAAAGCTTGATCGGTAGACGTTCGGGTTCCGAGTTATCATATATTTGTGTGTGAAAGAAGGGTTTATTAGTTGGGCCTTGCAGAAGTTGAATGACAGATATAAGGGTAATGGGCTACAAGCTTTTGACCAGACAAGTTCTGGGGGCCTTTCAAAGCAAGTTTCTTTCCCGCGATGACGAAGATTAGCAAGGCACGCACTCGGTCCTCGCTCTCGATCGGTTCTTCTTGCCTCAAGACGGGAATGTTTGTTACGAGTTTTCCATCATCTTCTCTCCAAGATGGGAGTTAGAAACATCCACTCCCATCTTGCGGGGGGCTATTGACATATTGCATGCATAACATTCATGCGGGTTATCAAGGGTGTGGAAAAAGAACATGCATTCCTATTTTACGCATATCTCATATTCATGGAAATAGGATCGATGTTTATGCATGAGAATTTTGTTTCCTTCAAACTCTTTATTCCTAGTCCTATCAGGGTTAGGTTTTCTATTTTATTGGTGTATAAATATGTTTATGCACCTACACATAAAAAACAAGAGTTGTATTCTATATTCTTAATTATCCATACATATTATTTTTGATATTATTTTTCGGTTTAATTCTCTCCTCTTATTTTGGTTCTTTTCACATCATCCAAATCAATAGATGTCGAGTGGTAGAAGTAATGAGCCTTTTTTTTACTTTTGGTGACCTCATGAATACAAATTCTTCTACGAGGGAGATAAGCGGACAATAGTTTTAATTTCGGTAGCGCCTATTTATGTTAGGTTGTGTAGCAATATAATATTGATCGATAATCATACCTACAGGGTCACACACTGACTCGATAATAATGTACATTGCTTGTTAATAATATTAATTTAGAATCAATATTTACGTGGATTTTCGCATGCATGGGATGCATTAACATGGTGTGACATGACATGCCACATATGATGATGATTTGGAACCACATCAAATGCCATGTGGCATGGGAGTTATGATGTCTATTCAACTTCTCCATAACACCCCATAATATGTAGTTATGACCACATTATGGTGGGATTACATGTGAAGTTATGAAGATGATTATGAGTATGAAAATATGATTTTCATCTCTCATTCTAACACATCAACATCATTTTCGAAATCCACAAGAGATAGAGAGAAAAGAGGAGTTCTTGGAGAATCACTCGAAGCCACAAGCAAGTTCATTATCCGGGTTCGTGTGCAACACGTAGAGGCAGGACCATTTGTGCGGCTGCGACATCCGGACGATCAAAGGAGTGACGAGTTCATCCCTTAGAGAAGCATTTCGTGGTGGTGTTCCAAATGATCGAGGTTCTTCAACATTGCACCCTTCATCATCAACGAGACACGCTACACTAGTTGTAAGTGTTCTCGCTAATCCCTATATATATCGGTTCTTCTCGTAATTGTTGTCTACATATTGAATCATATCAGTTCGGTTGTAAACCGATGCAAATGAAAATTAATGGATGTCGATTCTTCTCATAATCAATGTCTACATATTAAATCACATCAGTTCGATTGTAAGCCGATGCAAATGAAAATTAATGAATATCATTTTTTTTGTCATAATCGATGTATACATATTGAATCACAACAATTCAGTTGTGAATCGATGCAAATGAAAAATAATGGATATCGGTTTTTCTCATAACCGATGTTTACATATTAAATCACATTGGCTCGGTTGTGAACCGATGCAAATACTGCAATTCACAACGGTTATTTCAAATTTGATGTAAATAGAATGTTGTTAAAGGTCAATTCTGTAGTAGTGATTCACGTAGATGTGTGACGTGTTTGTGGTATTATGGCTGCATTCGCGTAATGAAATGACGTGTTTGTGGTACTATAGTTGTATTCGCGTAAAGAACTGACGTGTTTATGGTATCATAATCGTGTTCGCGTAAAGACGTGTTCACGGTAAGTCAAGATAGTTGTGATCGCGAAATGAAATGATGTGATAATGATGATGGTCCAAGTTAGTTTATAAAGTTGAGAGTTATTCGGGGTGCTTTCATATTGTACAATGTATGAACTGGTATCCCTACCGAGTTGTTGATATTCATTTTTTTTTTTAATCCATCTTTTCATGTTAAGCGAATTCGAAACGAGACGACGAGACGATAGTAGTACAAAAATATCTATTCTCTAAACTTTATTTTATTACGTTTTCCGCTTTTGAAAAATATCGCTTTGTATTTTCTTTCGATTATTGAGGATTGATTTGAATTTATTGAAAATGAGTTTTACGTTTATTCATTTTAAATGTTTCAATTTTATTTCAAAATTAAAAAAATAAAATAAAAACTTCTTTAGTTTGTTATGAAAAAATGGATGTTACAATATATAATATTATTTTTTAAAATAATTTTAGGTGAAGCGGACCTTTTTAAAAATCCAATTTGGGCTGAAAAGGCCCATAATACACTGGACTAAGTATTCACAGCTCACTTAAAAGCGGAATCATTTCATTTTTGAAAACCTGAGCGAGCTAGGGTTTCTGTCGTTCTGTGTTTTTTGATTCTTCTCGACTGATTTCGCGATGGGGAGGAGTAAGCTTTTAATTTTCGTATTTTTTCTATTTTTAATTTACTGTGAAATGCTCTTGATTTTGATTTGGATTTATGAATATTAAAAATAAATAAAAATGTTGATTTTTGTATTTTAGGTATTCATCATTTTTATTATTATTTCATTTCCGAATTGATGATGTTTTGTATCGGACTGACATATTCGTGTTCTGAGTATCTGATTTTATGAATGTAAATATTTCAGAGAAATGGATATACGGTGTAAATGTCGTCGAATTCGGTTTTGTTCGATCTTGTTTTTATATATTTCGATGTTTAATTTTTTTGTCTGAGCTTATTTGATTAATTAACAAGCTTTAATTAAGTAAAAAGAACACTAGTTGAGCTCTTGTAGATTTAGAGTTATAATCGAGTATATATTTGCTTGGTTCGATTTTAATCCGTTAATGCATGTGAGCCTTTGGTAATGTGTTATAACAATATTAGTGTTTCTGGAAATTAAAATCTCTGGATACAGTGTTGAATCTTTTATATAGGAACCAAAGTTTCTCTATTTTTGTAGAATCTTGTATTTGAAGTTAGTCATTAAAAAATTGAATGTTTTTAAAATGTATTGTTTCAAAGTACTGTTACAAATGCATCTACCCCTGAATGGTGTTTATATGATACCATCATAGCACTGTTTCTATGAGTTGAGATGTCCTGTGCTATTTGAGTTTATATTTATTACTATTTTTTTATTTATGATTTAGGGCCTGCAAGGTGCTATAGGCAAATAAAAAACAAGCCCTATCCGAAGTCTCGTTTCTGCCGTGGTGTGCCTGACCCAAAGATCAGGATCTATGATGTTGGGATGAAGAAAAAGGGTGTGGATGAGTTCCCCTTCTGTGTCCATTTGGTCAGTTGGGAGAAGGAGAATGTGTCGAGCGAGGCTCTTGAAGCTGCCCGTATCGCATGCAACAAGTACATGACGAAGTTTGCAGGAAAGGATGCCTTCCACTTGAGGGTTAGGGTTCACCCTTTCCATGTGTTACGTATCAACAAAATGTTGTCGTGTGCTGGGGCTGATAGGCTCCAGACAGGGATGAGGGGTGCTTTCGGCAAGCCACAGGGTGTATGTGCTCGTGTAGCTATTGGGCAAGTGCTGTTGTCCGTCAGATGTAAGGACGGTAACAGCCATCATGCTCAGGAGGCTCTTCGTCGCGCCAAGTTCAAGTTCCCTGGCCGTCAGAAGATCATTGTCAGCAGGAAATGGTATACATTTTATTGTCATGTTTTTTATTGGATTTATTGTGATATGCCCTGATTTTTAATTTTATTTTTTCGTTACAGGGGATTCACTAAATTCAACCGGACTGACTACGTCAGATGGAAAACTGAAAATAGGATTCTTCCTGATGGTGTCAATGCAAAGGTTTGCCTTGTTGCATTTAAATATTTTCCTTTGTTATTTGGATTAATTTTTGTACTCTGAACATCGAGTTGTCGTTTGAATGTTTTGCAGCTTCTTGGATGTCACGGACCTTTAGCGAATAGGCAGCCGGGGAGGGCATTTATAGATGCTGTGCAAGCCTGAATAATCACATGACTTTTGAAAATCAAATCTCTTTTGTTGTATGATTTCTAAGTAAGCATGGATTGTGGAACTTCATCTTATTTTTGTTTATTTTCCTATGAATTATGTTACTTTTATTATCACAAGTCTTTCTGATATTAATTTTTGCAATCAGTTGCTGATGTTTTTTATCAAAGTTCTTGCCAGTTAAAATAACATTCCTTTGGTATAAAAAAAGTTGGTTTTAATGATGTATTTAACTATGCTTACTGGTATACTACATAAGTTATGTAAGATTAATAGTCCCCAGGGGCATAACCGAGTGGTAAGGCCTGTGATGATGTGGGTGAAATTCCCCGGCGACGCAGGGTTCGAACCTCGGGTGGGGCAAATTTTCATTGAAATATTATGAAGGTTTGTCCTGGGGTTCGACCTGTTGGCTCTCTCGCACAGGTGTCTGCTACTCGGGCACATCTCTCGATTTACATCCTACTCGATCGAGGGACCTCCGATCGGGTGGGGGTGGAGTTTCTCGTCTCTCCTCCTTATCAAAAAAAAAAAAGTTATGTAAGATTAAAATTCATAAATACATTATATAATTAACAATCATTTTTTAACATTATTTTTTAGTACTTTTTCTTCTTGGCAATCATCAAGGTCTCATCTATTTCCGCTCTCTTCCAAGAGGAGTCTCCAAATACAGCTTCGACTTCCTCATCATCACTATCCTCTGGGAGCTCAATATCCTCTTTATTATCAGAAGACTCCCCTCCAATCTTCCGCTCATATCGTTCTCAGCAACGCCTGCCTCTTTGCTTCTAATGTTTGCATCAAACACTCCAGAAGGATAAATCGAGTCTGGAGAGGACAATGAACCACAGCATCAGAAATGTCACAGAAAACAAAAGGAATACACAATGCATTTATACAGTATAATGTCAAAGGGTAGCATTTCTAATATTTCTGATCTCGTAAGTACCTGATAGAAACAAAGAACAAAGAGAAAAGAAATAGAGAGAGAACAAAAAGAACAATCAAACACGAACACCAGTTCGGTTTGCCCAATAGCCTCCAGGCTCCAATTCAATTCAATAATCGATACCCTTAATCAACCTACGTGACACTTTAAATAAGAAGAGCGGAAATAAGAAATAAACCTAACCCTAAAGCCCAAACCTAACAAAACTCTAAAGCCCATAAATAATTAAAAAGACATAATTAAAATACTGCTCTCTATCAATTCCATCCCTCTGCAAATCAACCTTGTCCCCAAGGTTGAAAAACGTCTTCCTTTTTCTTGAGTTCTTCTTGGCCAGTGGGTTCATAAAATTCATAATGTTGGAGGTCTACTGCCTCATCTGGTTCTACAAGCAACACTCGTAGCTCTCTGAGAGGACAGACTTTCCCATGGCCCGGTGTGTAAGTTTTGCGACACTTGAAGCACAATCCCTTAGCTCGCAAGTCTGCCAGCTCGTTCGATGTGAGACGAGAAAAACTCGAGCGCGTAGTAGACTCTTCCGAGGCTGCCGAAGTAGCAGCCGTTGAGTGGTCGACTGGACGAGGCACGCGACTGGCAGAATCACCCCCCGCTGGACCAGTGAAGGTGCTAGCATGCACTCCGAACGGGCGCGAAAAACTGGGGAAGCGATGCCCTGAAGTGTTCGATCCTTCGATCTTTTCATGACCCTCAGACCGCAAATTTTCTTCAATATCCCGCGATAGTTCCATTGCCGTTTCCAAGTCCTCTGGTCGGAGCAAACACAATGAGTTGCTGATCGGAGTTTTGAGTCCAGACATGAAGTAGCCCAAATAATGGGCATCCGTAAGCCCAGGAACCTGCCCGGCGTGATGTACAAACACGTTCACATATTCCTCCACTGTCCCGATTTGTCGGACTCGCGCCAATTTTTCGTACGAGCTCCCTTTGAACCGAGAATCGAATCTCGCCACCAGGGCTTGCGAAAACTCTTTCCACGTCACAGTGGGCTTCCGCCCTCGAAACCAGGTGATCCAATGCAGGGCCGAGCCGTCCATTGCTACCACAGCGGCGGTCAATTTGGAACCTTCTGACGTGCCATAGAGTTTGAACTGTTGGTTGGCTCGAGCTAACCAGGCGATCGGGTCCACGCCCTCGAACGTTGGTAATTGCACTATCGCCGGTGTACCTCGCGAGGTATGGAAATCATGTGATACAGAACCCTCCTCCTCCGAATGTGATGTCAGATGCTGCTCCTTGTCGGACTTCAAAATTGCGCGGGAGAGCGCAGCCAAGGTGGTCGACATCTCCGTCAAGCCCGATTGCATCTCGGTGAGTTGTGTGGAATGTTCAGCCAGCTTGTTCATCACATTAACTTGCTCGCGTTCAAGGTTCTCGAGTCTTTCGGCAGTAGTACGGGTCGACATAACGCTGGTTCAAGAAGGGGAAAAAATTTTTGGGAAGAAGTGGAGAAGTTGAGATCTGGCAGGTCGGACCAATTTGATAGAAACAGAGAAATCGAGAAAGAGAAAAATCAAACACGAACACCAGTTCGGTTTGCCCAATAGCCTCCAGGCTCCAATTCAATTCAATAATCGATACCCTTAATCAACCTACGTGACACTTTAAATAAGAAGAGCGGAAATAAGAAATAAACCTAACCCTAAAGCCCAAACCTAACAAAACTCTAAAGCCCATAAATAATTAAAAAGACATAATTAAAATACTGCTCTCTATCAGTACCACGTGCTATAGTAATATATTTTATATACATTTAGCCCATATAAACATATATTACGGGTAATAATATCCATGCTTAAAGAAGCTGTGGATTTTATTGATGGGAGGTTTGAGACTGAGGTAGAATTTATTTTCATTTCTTTACAAACTCGAGCATCCGACTTTGGAATTGGATGTGAACCTATAGGCTCCGGAGCCATCACCCTATCAATTACAGACGTTTCTGACAAATATCACAATTGTATTTTTAAGTCTACCTTCATATTTATAAAGTATTATAGTCGGCCCATATATGTCGGGATAAAACTTCAAAGGTTTTTCCTCAAGTGCTCGTTTTGTTATTTTTACTCGAGTTTATTTAGGTCTTGTTTTGTGCTAGGCCTCTGGAAATGTTACCATTGAGACCGTAAACAAGATTGGACAATCTTGTGTGACCTACATTTCTAGGTACTATGTTATCGTGTTTAATTACTCAATTGACCTATATATGTTACTGTAAGGTTTTGTCAATTGATCGATGCTAACTTTCATTATTGGTGTTAATCACTTGTAAAATTTGCAGTGGTGCAATGACCTATTCCGTTAAAGCACTTGATATTTCATTGAAAATCGATAGTGAGCTTGCGCTTGAAGTTGGAAAAAGCACCAAAAGAGCATAACAATATTTCACACTTAACTACTTGAAGAAAATGAGGCAAAGAAGCGCAACTTTTGGGTTTCAGTTTATCTTTTTACTATATTAGTAAGAGTGTAACTTGCAGCAAACTTGGAGCATTTGATGGAGTATTTTGTAAAGCATGCCAATTAGGTAAGTTGCAATATACAAGTTTGTGTGATTTGGTCGACCGGGCACACGTGAGTTTCAGTATTTTATTAAATTGATAGTATAGCTGGAAATAATCGAATTTCATGCTAAATTATTAGAGACATGTCACCAATAATGCTAGAAAGAAAAGAACATGTTGTGTTGTGTTATGTTGAGTGCATCTGTTAGTTACTGCTAAACTATATGTGCAATGGTTAGAACGAAAGTCTTGATTTTACTATTTTCAGTCCTTAGTACTAAAATTATGTAGTCTTGATTTTGTAGTGCCTTAACCTTAGTATCGGTGGGTTTATTAGTGGTTTTATTTGTGTAGTACACTTGTTAAGAAAATAAATGGGAAGACCACACAAAGAGTAAGCAAATGATCCTTGAGTGATAGATCTCAATGATATATTCCTTTTTGTCTTGGAAAAGTTGACACATTCTTTTGTAAATAAAAAAAAATGTTATTTTTTGATCAAAATTTAAAATGTAAAATTTAAAATGTAGGTAAATAAAGAAAAAGTAAAATTATTTTTTAAAGTAAAAAATTAGAATTGTTATTATCTTTTGGAGGTAGGTCAACTATTGTGACAACTCAATATGAAAAGTGGTGTAACTTTATTTTGATATAGAGAGTACATTATTAACTTAATAAAATAAATAGAGATAATATCAATTTTCGTTTTGTAACAATCGTCGAATCCAATTTTGATCTTGTGTCTTTTAAAATTATAAAATGTCATCCTTTCCGTCTATTTTTGCTGCCGTCTGTTAATTATCGCTGAGGTGGAAAATCAATTGCATTTTCTTAATAAAAACTGGACATTTTCGTAATAAGGATAATCTCATTTCCTCTCTTTCATCAAACCCTAATTGCAGAATCTCATTTCCACATCATTTTTGTCTCTAAGGATTTAAACAAAATCGGCTTATAATCCATCTACAGCAGTTGCAGACTCTTCCGAAGATTCTTCAGCCATACTGGGACCCACACCTGGCGATAGGCGCTACCAGATGGCAGGGTCCCGAAGAGCAAGACAGTCGATGGTTCCAGAGAAGATTACTCAGGAAATAAATTGGCGAAATTTGTTGACATGTTGGAAAAGAGCATGGGGCCAGGAGATCCGCCCAGAAACTGGTTGGTGACGGGCGGAAAACTTGGTGTGGAGAAGGGGAGGATTGTAGTGAGAGTGAAGTATTCATTGCTGAATTACTGATTTAATTTGGCTCTCTCACATTTGTAGCAGTTGATGTTGATAGATTATTTTTTGTTTGTGAGTATATCGGATTTGAGTAAGGATTTTGTATATGGGGTGGTTTGTTTGTTTTGTATGCATAAAACTTGTAGTATTCAAATTCTTTACAAGAGTGTAAAATTCAAAATGTTTTGTTTTTTTTGCTCTGTTCTCATTTCTGAAACTCAGTTTACTACCTCATTAAATGTGTTCAAATGCAAATAAATTTTCTTCACACTGCATTAGAAACTAAATACAGTAAATGATACGGTTCTCTCGTTGTTTCAATTGGCAGAGTCTTGTTTTATTACTTAGGTTTAGGATAAAAAAGGATGTATATATATAGCAATATTAATTATGTTGTAATTCAGTTCAAAATATTTATAGGAATTTAGAATTGTAGGCCCTCAAAGGTCTGTCCGTAGTGCCAGCCGGGCGGGACGACATCAATAGCAGAGAGGGTACGACCTTCATATCGCTGGTGATGATCCTGAACGAAAAGAGAGGTGATGACCTTGAACGAAAAGAGGTTGATTGGCAAGATAAGAGTTAGTCTTCCAATTTTGACCCCAATTTCTGGACTTGTGTTGCACCGACAGACCTTAACCACACATCATGCACGACGCATGCCCCACCGACGTTCCGTAAACCTGATTCCTCCTTTCTTCCGGCATTGAATCCTTCACACTAATTGGCAAACTAACTCTTATCTCGCCAGTCAACCTCTTTCGTTTAGGGTCATCACCAGATATTTAGCCCTCCCTAAATATTTAGGGCTAACCAACTGATATTGTCCAGTTTGCCAAAATATTTTAGGGTCTAAAAAAACCTAAACAAATACTTTCCCAACAGATATTTAGAGGGAGGGCTAACCAACGAATAGCCTTTTCACCAACCACCTCGGGTGAGACAAATTTTCATTAAAATATTATGAAGGTTTGTCCTGGGATGAGACATGTTGACTCTCTCGCACAAGTGTTTGCTACTCGAGCACATCCCTCGATTTACATCTTACCTGATCGAGGGACCTCCGATCGAGTGAGGGTGGAGTTTTTCGTCTCTCCTCCTTATCCAAAAAAAAAAATGAAACGAGCACAAACACAGTTACTCTTGCTTTAGATGAAAACGCAACGGCTCACAAAATTGTGCTAAAAATGGAAACTTTGTTTGTCTTGTTGTTATTGTCTTATTTATGTAGCTAGGGTCGTTTATATTAGTAATTTGGATTGGAAACATGCACAAACATTTATTTCACTGAAAATTTATCACATAGATTTGTTTCATATATTCCTTCTGGGAACAATAATTTGACATTTGTAATTAAGAGATATCTCAATTATAAAAAATTGTGTCAATTGATCTATAAATCGGTCAGATTTACATCTTGTAGAATATTTTCTTTTTGTAAGGAAAAAGAGCAATCTAGTCAACAAGTTTTATCCATATCAATAATGGCTTAATCAAGTGTCTATATTTCAAAAACATATTAAAAATTAATATGACCAATCTCCTTAAAAAATTATACTACTAAAGGAATTTGTGAGTTTAGCTTGTACTTTGTTTTTTCTAACATGTGTGTGTATAAAATATAGGGAAGTTCTATAGTACATTGACGGAATGATACATTACTTTTAATATTAACTATTGGATTTAAATATTTAATATGAACCTTTAGATGTTAAGAAGGAATACACTATTATTGTGAGGATTGAAACAAGTAATCATTATCTTTTAGATTTATAATTTATAAAATCTTTAATTAAAAGAAAAAAAATTATATAAATAAAATAAGATAATAAAAAAATATTACAATTGATAACCAAAATAGGTAATATTAGGGTATGGGGCATATTGGTTTGTAATATTATTTTGAACACCCATTGTTTTTCACGGGTTGTATATTTTTTATTTTTTTATTTATTAGGGTATTTGTATTCTTTAAATACTAAGTAGGGGCATTTTTTTAAATGTATAAAATCGTAAATATCTTTACGATAATATTAAACGATTTTTGTAAATAATATTACGGTAACATATATTAATTTATTTAATATTCACTAATATTAAGCGTTACTAAATATATATAAATATATTTGCGTAAGATGTAAATATATTTTCGAAATAATATATTTGGGTACATATGTATTTATATTATAGTTGTCGTTTTCAAACTAATTTTAGTACTATGATAGTTTGTTTTGATTTTAATATTGGTCTATATCTATGTATTTATATTATAGTTGTCCGTTTTCAAATTAATTTTAGTTGCTAGTACTATGATAGTTTGTTTTAATTTTAATATTGGTCTATATGTATGATAGTTTTAATTTTCTTTTACTTATTTTTGTATATCTATGGTAAATTTCTAATTTCTAATTATATGATATTTATGAGAAATCTTTATTATAGATTTCTATAATATTATTTTACATGATATTCACGACAACTTCTTAATATCTATGATATTTTTAGTTTGGTATTTGGTTTCTATCAACTTCTTAATATTTATGATAAGTTTTTTGTATTTGAATTCTATTTAGATATAAGTTTCTTGTATTGTTTCTATGGGAAATTGTTGTGGTATT
>OX940949.1:33131509-33146431 GCA_954870475.1 Euphrasia confusa | reverse complement strand
TGGGATCGCTCGTAGCGATCCCCGGGCTGCTGCGAGCAGCCCCGCAGCGGGTCGCGTGACCCGCTGCTCAACGCGCTGGGCTCGTCCCAGCGCACCGCTGCGGGAAGCCCCGCAGCACGCCTCGAGTCGCTGCGGGTAACTCCCGCAGCTCCCAGCGATCGAGCCTACGGGCTCGATCGATCCCTCGGCTCCCAGCCAAGGGTTCTCGCGTCACGCGTCCCGGCGGTCCGAACCCTAGGGTTCGACCGCCACCTTCGATCCTCGCCGGGGATCTCGAATCCCCGTCCCCGAGGTTCGTCGTTTTTCCCGGATCATGCGTCATGTATGTATCACAATTAATCCACATAAAATCATAGAAGGGAGTATATGATTTTACCATTTAATTCGTTGTGCGGAGAAACGAATCTAAGTTTGATGACCTTACGATCTTCCCACGTATTCCTTGCACTAGCTTGAACGTCGGGTGGGCGACGATCCTCCAAGCTTATGGATCCTCTTCAACTCTCTAGAACTATCAAGTATTGATATTCTTGTCTTATTATGTTATGAAAAAGTGAAGACCATGTAGTGCTTTTATAGGCTACGTAGGGGATCTAAAGGAGGTGGAATATTGGGCTTCCAATATTAATGATTAAATTGAGCCCAAGCCCAAATCTATTAATCTCCCATTAATATTAATTAATTTATTTTCCACTATATAAATTAATTGCACTCCCAATATTAAACCATATTATATCAAATAATATTTCTCCGGTAGTATTATTTATTCCGTGTATTTAAGATTTAAATATCCATGAATAAAATTAATTTATTGCTAATTAATTTATTCATCTCTTAAATCCGAGACTAGTACCATTCAACCTTAATTATTGTGCGGAACGAATCCACTCATGAGGTTTACACAATAATTCCTTTTGAACTCATCTCGGGGATATTATCAACCCTTCCGGGATACACTGTCCGGTCAATCATTCACGGCATGCCATATATAAAATATAGTGACCCAACTTAACCGGTAATTAACCCAATAATTAAATCGGTTAATTCCTTTGCTAAATCAAAGTCACTTATATTAAATATACACACCCGCAACAATATCGGGGATTAAGAATATAATACACTGAGACTCGAATCGATTATCGCCGGCAATCCTAATCGATGAATCTCAACGATCCGCTCAATACACCAAGTGTACAAGTGTGATAAAATAATTAAGACAAATTATTTTCTCTCTCACACAACGACTATACCGATGGATTGGTCCGGGTCCATCTAGGTCGTGAGCCACTGTTTGATTAAATACGAGTAACCGATAGTATGATCTTCTGTGTGACGTCGCACACCATACTAACTACAACGTATAGAATCTAGGACTATGATTTGCATATATTTAATTAAAAATAATTAAAAGCAAACAATTGTTGATTAATTTAATAGATTAAATGCTATGATCGGGAGTTTATCGTTTACTTAAATCTAGACATTAAGTACACAACTCCAACAGGGGGGGGGGGGCGGGGGGCGGGGATCTTCGTGGTCTTCGTGCTCTCCCGGTGATTTGCTTTCCTAATTGATTCAAGTTTTCCTAATTTGAGTATTCCTATTTTTGGGAACTCTCATGGAATAAGAAAAGAATCAATTTGGAATTAATTAGGATTCCTAATTGATTATTTCTATTTTATGGAAATATTCATGGATTAGGAATCTAATTAATTTGGAAAGTAGAAGAGTCCTAAATTATTTTATTTCCTTATTTCATTATGGAAGTCTTCTAGAATATTCCAAGTGGGTCTTGGATAGAATATTCTAGAGATTTAATGAAGTAGAAAAGGAAAATAAAATAAATAAAAAATATTAATAATATTTAATTTTATTTTTGATTTATTCAATTGACTTAATTATTATTAATTAAGTATCTTTTGGATCTATTAAAAATAAATAGATTTAAATATTGGAAATTAATATTCTCGTCACATGGAGCATTCAAGAACGAAGACTGAAGACTAGAAGATGCGTACGGAGATGGAGTAAAGCCATAATAGTCGGAAAATAATATTCTAGTATTATTTTGACTATGTGATAATACTATGTGCTTTATTACATGTATGCATGCTATATGTGTTTACTTTATGCACTAGATAGCGTATCCCTTTATTGTAAAAAGCTAAGTGGGAGAGGGTATGGAAACATACCCATGGTCTCCATTGCTGCTCTCTTGGTGACTTTTATAAACTTTTGAAGTTTATATAGAAGAGTCATTGGAGGAGAGTTCTTGTAATTCCTCTTACGAGAAACATTGATTAAGTTCATCAAACAATGCCTAATTTGTCTTTCCAAAACCGATTTCAAGTCGACTCATTCTCACCCCGGGGAGTGGAATGGAGCCAAAGCCACTTGGTCATGTCGAGGACACAAATTAGAGACCTTCGTACCATCTTTTGAAGGTGGATCGATTGTCTGCTCGGCTCCCTCATTTATGAGAGATAGGGTTGTTAAGAAACTTCGAGTTTCACTTATGATTCTCCACGTCTTGATTTACAAGATTGAATGGATCAAGTAATTGGGAGTCAATTGTAAAAGTCTTTTGGTGTAGTAAACGTCCACACTATCGTGGCTTGCTGCACTGAATGGGATTTTGGATCAATTGATGTAGACAGTTATAGAAGGGAGTAAAGGATCCGTGTGTTAACGTAAACGTCCACACTATCGTGGCTTGTGGTGACATGCGAGTCCCAAAACAAACTTCTTAGTACTGAGCAATGGTTTACACTTAGGTACGCTTCATAGTATCCTTCCCATCGAAGTAACGCTATTGATGATGTACGACCGAAGCAAATCTAATTGCTAAATCATTTGGATAGGTAAACGTCCACACTATCGTGGCTTGCTATATCTAATGGGATTTTAGAGGCGATTAGTGATTTAATGATATTATTAAAGGGAGATAATATCGGATATTAAATTGTTTGTTTGTTTTATGTGCTTATAGGTTAAGAATGACTGTGACCCCACTTTGTGATATACTTAAAGATGAAAACTCACTGGTTCCATATAGTAATGTTTAGGAAAGAAATCTGGACAATGTTCAGACTGTTGAGCCTTCCGAATCCACTATTGTCCCAACTGATGAGGACATTGAAAATGACCTCAAGGAGATGTGATTGACATACTCATTAAGTTCAGTCCTCTTGAGGAATCGCTTAAAAACGATTTCAAAAGAATGGAACAAATAAGTATGATTAGAGAATCACAAGCTCTTGTGGCCAAGTTGGAAGTGCAAGCAAAGAAGCCCAGTGGTGATTGACATACTCATTAAGTTCAGTCCTCTTGAGGAATCGCTTAAAAACGATTTCAAAAGAATGGAACAAATAAGTATGATTAGAGAATCACAAGCTCTTGTGGCCAAGTTGGAAGTGCAAGCAAAGAAGCCCAGTGGTTTTGAACCACGGATTGGGAAGAGCAAGCCGCGAGGCAAATGCTTTCGATGCAAGCAGTCTGGGCACTGGAAGTCTGACTGTCCTCTCATCAAAGGTACGAAATTTTCCTTAGTCACCGAAACATTATCAGTGGTGATATCTACCAGCACCTGGTGTGTAGATACGGGGGCCACTGATCATGTCTGCAATTCATAGCAGGGGTTCCAGGAAACCCGGAGACTTAAAGAAGCCGGACTAGAGGTGATTGACATACTCATTAAGTTCAGTCCTCTTGAGGAATCGCTTAAAAACGATTTCAAAAGAATGGAACAAATAAGTATGATTGGAGAATCACAAGCTCTTGTGGCCAAGTTGGAAGTGCAAGCAAAGAAGCCCAGTGGTTTTGAACCACGGATTGGGAAGATCAAGCCGCGAGGCAAATGCTTTCGATGCAAGCAGTCTGGGCACTGGAAGTCTGACTGTCCTCTCATCAAAGGTACGAAATATTCCTTAGTCACCGAAACATTATCAGTGGTGATATCTACCAGCACCTGGTGTGTAGATACGGGGGCCACTGATCATGTCTGCAATTCATTGCAGGGGTTCCAGGAAACCCGGAGACTTAGAGAGGGAGAGATCGTGGTCTACATGGGCAATGCTGCGAAGGTGGCGGCTGTTGCTGTTGGAGTTGTGTACTTAATGTCTAGATTTAAGTAACGGAAACTCACGATCCATTGCCACTAATCTATTTAATTAAATAAACAATTATTTGCGTTTAATTATTTATAATTAAATATATGCAAATCATAGTCCTGGATTTTATACGTTGTAGTTAGTATGGTGTTGCATGGGCGCACAGAAGATCATACTATCAGTTACTCGTATTTAATCGAACAGTTGCTCACGACCTAGATGGACACGGACCAATCCATCGGTGTAGTCGTTGTGTGAGAGAGAAAATATTTTATCTTAATTATTTTATCACACTTGTACACTTGGTGTATTGAGCGGATCATTGAGATTCATCGATTAGGATTGCCGGCGATAATCGATTCGAGTCTCAGTGTATTTTATTCTTAATCCCCGAAACTATTGCGGGTGTGTATATTTAATATAAGTGACTTTGATTTACCAAAGGAATTAACCGATTTAATTATTGGGTTAATTACCGGTTAAGTTGGGTCACTATATTTTATATATGACATGCCGTGAATACTTGACGGGAAAGTGTATCCCGGAAGGGTTGATAATATCCCCGAGATGAGTTCATAAGGAATTATTATGTAAACCCTACAGGTGGATACGTTCCGCATAATAATTAAGGTTGAATGGTACTAGTCTCGGATATAAGAGATGAATAAATTAATTAGCAATAAATTAATTTTATTCATGGATATTTATATCTTAAATACACGGAATAAATAATACTATCGGAGAAATATTATTTGATATAATATGGTTTAATATTGGGAGTGCAATTAATTTTATATAGTGGAAAATAGAATTAATTAATATTGATAAGGATTAATGGACTTGAGCATTGGGCTCAATTTAATCTTCAATATTGGAAGCCCAATATTCCACCTCCTTAAGATCCCCTACGTAGCCTATAAAAGCACTACATGGTCTTCTCTATTCTCATAACTTGAAGATCACAATTCTAGAGAGAGAAAGTAGAGAGGGAGATCCATGGAGTTCGGTAGATCGTCGCCCACACGACGTCCGAGCTAGTGCAAGGAATACGCGGGAAGATCTCAAGGTCGTCAAATTGAGTTCTTCGTTTTTCCGAACAACGAGAACGAGGTAAATCGTAAAACCCTCTTTATGATTTTATCGTTTAATTATCGTAAAAATATCGTGAACCAAGATCCGAGAACGCGACCTTTGTCGAGGTTGAACCGGGCGGTGGTGATCGTAGATCACCGGACCGCGGGCGGCTCAACGGCTCGAACAAGAGAGGGTCGAGAGGGGCGAGCCTCGGCTGGACGCCGAGACTCGATCGAGGGCGAGCTCGATCGCCCGTGCACAACCAGCGGGCTGCTGGAGCAGCCCCGCTCACGCGGCTGGACCGCCGCTCGAGCGGCGGTGGCTGGTGGTGATCGCAAGCCACGGTTCGCCGTGGCTGGTCGTGCGATCACCGGGGGCGGCTGGGCGTGCATAGGGGGCTGCCAAGGGCAGCCCTAGGCGGCTGCCAAGGACAGCCGCGAGCCCCACACGAGGGCTCGACCGAACAGCCCGGGCTATCCCCGTGGTTAGGGTTTGGTTGAGTCCGGCTTCGCGTGGTGGTTCGTGGCGGGTTGTTCCGGCATCCGGGAGTCGATTGGAGTTGTCGTTCCGCACTTTGACAACTCCGGATATTCGATCTTCAAAGGATTTCGGTCGGAATTAATTGGATAATTAATTTTAATTAATTTATTAATTCCGGGATATCGATTTCCAGCAATTGGTATCAGAGCGTTGGTTTTAGTTCATGGTATTTTTCGATAAATTGTTCTACCTTGCAGGGTTTTCGATTATTATGGCTAGATTTAATTATTGTTAATTAATGTCATAATAATGTTCTTGATTATTAAACTCTCGGTGATGTCAATATTTGTTCTTGTGTGGTGAATGCTTGTTCTTATTTTTCCGGAAATTGTATGAGGTCGATTTCATGTAGAGAATCGATACCGGAGAACGTAGTAATAAATTTGTAATTTATTTACGTTGGATCGATGACGAAACGACCGCCGGAAAAGTGTGACGGAGGAGACGAAGAGAGGGAGGACCGGGGATCGATCACGAGGATCGATCCCATGAGGATCGATCGCCCGGGCTGCCCTAGGGCTCTCGGCCACGCCGGCCACCAAGGGTGGTGGCGCGTGAGCCTTGGCCGGCGGTGGTAGTGGCGGTCGATGGTGGGGATGGCGTGGGGATCCCCAACACATGCTATTCCTACCAAGATCCAACTTTCCTAATTGATTCGGTTTTCCTATTTTGAGTATTCCTAGTTTTGGGAATTCTCATGGAAATAGGAAAAGAATTAATTGGAATTAATTTATTTCCTTATTCTATTATGGAAGTCTTCTAGAATATTCTAAGTTCTACTTGGAATAGGATTCTAGAGATTTAATAGAATTGGAAAGGAAAATAATAAATTATTAAATTAATTTATTTCCTAATTGATTATTCCTATTTTATGGGAATTTTCATGGACATGGAAATTAATTAATTTTGGAAAGTAGAAGAGTCCTTAATTAATTTTTCCTATTTAATTATTCCTTTATGGAATTTTTAATGGATTAGGAAAGGAATTAATTTGGAAGGATTAAGAGTCCTAAATTATTTTATTTCCTTATTTCATTATGGAAATCATCTAGAATATTCCAAGTGGGTCTTGGATAGATTATTCTAGAGATTTAATGAAGTAGAAAGGGAAAATAAAATAAATTATTTTATTTCCTTATTTCATTATGGAAGTAAATCATCTAGAATATTCCAAGTGGGTCTTGGATAGATTATTGTAGAGATTTAATGAAGTAGAAAAGGAAAATAAAAATAATAAAAATATTAATAATATTTAATTTTATTTTTGATATATTCGATTGACTTAATTTTCGAATTAAGTAACTTTTGGATTAATTGAAAATAAATAGATTTAAATATTGGAATTAATATTCCCGTCACATGGAGCATTCAAGAACGAAGACTAAAGACTAGAAGACGCATACGGGGATGCGATAAAGCCATAATAGTCGAAAAATAATATTCTAGTATTATTTTGATTATGTGATAATATTCTATGTGCTTTATTTCATGTATGCATGCTTATGTGTATTTAATTATGCATTAGATAGCGTATCCCTTTGTTATAAAAAGCTAAGTGGGAGAGGGTATGGAAACATATCCATGGTCTCCATTGCTGTTCTCTTGGTGACTTTTATGAGCTTTCGAAGTTCGTATAGACAAGTCATTGGAGGAGAATTCTTGTAATTCCTTTTACGAGAAACATTGATTAAGTTTATCAAACAATGCCTAATTTGTCTTTCCAAAACTGATTTCAAGTCGACTCATTCTCACCCCGGGGAGTGGAATGGAGCCAAAGCCACTTGGTCATGTCGAGGACACAAATTAGAGACTTTCGTGTCATTTGATGACTAGATCGATTGTCTGCTCGGCTCCCTCATTTTATGAGAGATAGGGTCGTTCGCATGGTGAATCACTGGTAAGAAACTTCGAGTTTCACTTATGATTCTCCGCGTCTTGATTTACAAGATTGAATGGATCAAGTAATTGGGAGTCAATTATAAAAGTCTCTTGGTGTAGTAAACGTCCACACCACGTGGCTTGCTATGCTGACGGATTTTGGATTAATTGATGTAGACAGTTGTAAGAAATTGTGAAGAGTTGTGAAGTTGTCGTAAACGTCCACACCACGTGGCTTGCGGTGATGTAGCAATTCCGAACGATTTACTTTGGTACTGAGTAATGGTTTACACTTAGATACGCATTATAGTATTCCTCCCCACGAGGTTCCGCTATAAGTGATGTATGACCAAAGCAAATCTAATTGCTAAATCATTTGGATTGGTAAACGTCCACACCACGTGGCTTGCCATATCTGATGGGATTTTAGATGTGATTAGTGGTTTAATGATATTATTTAAGGGAGATAATATCGGAGATTAAATCGATTGTTTGTTGTTATATGTGCTCATAGATTAGGATATGGCTTTGAACCCACTTTATGTGATACTTGAGGAATTTAAACTCACTGGTCCCTAAATGTATTGATTGGAATAGAGATCTAGACATTGTCCAAACTGTAAAAGAGTGCAAGGTTGTACTCAGTGAGCTTTGTCCTCCCGAGCCTATTGACATAGGCGGCTAGACAAGAAGCGATGATGATACTCATAAAGGCCAGTCCTTCGAGGAAACGCTTAAACACGTTTTTGAGATGATTGACCTTTTGGACGAGTTGAGACGGAAATCGCAAGCTCTTGTAGCCAATGCCAAAGGTTTTGAACCTAAGGGCAAAATCGGGGGAAAGGAAAAGAAAGCAATGAATCCCAGTGGTCCTAAGTTACTTGGACCACGAGATGGGACGAGAAAGCCATGAGGCAAGAGTTCTCGATGCAAACAGTCTGGGTACTGGAAGTCTGACTATCCTCTCAAAGAAAGTAAGAAATCTTCTTTAGTCGTAAAAACATAGTCAGTGGTATTATCTGTCGGAACCTGGTGTGTAGATATGGAACCACTGACGGTGTGTGCATTTTAAATGCAAGGGTTCCAGGAAACCCGACGACTTAGAGAAGAAGAAATCGTAGTCTACATGGGCAATGCTGTGGAGGAGGCAGCAGTTGCAGTGGAGGACATTTTATAGGATTTCATTTTGGGTTATTGCTTTTATGTACCTTTCATATTAGAAAGAACTTTGTTCTGGATTTCTAATGAATAGATATTTTATTTCTTTTAATCATTTGATGGTTATAAGAAGAAATAATGATATTATCTATTTTGGTACATTAGCTAGCAATATATAAATGATGAATCCTGAGTCCACCATGATGCAACGAACCGTTTTATATAACTCGTTTTACTAATAAGAGATTTCTTAAATCATTTACACTTGTGGATTCTTATGCTAAGTCATATTTATTCAAATAAGAAGTTCAATGGTCGAAAATTGATTGTAAGATCAATTAAGTTGAAGGAGTGGACCTTCCGACCTAAGAATCTTATTGGGAAGATAACATGACTAAGCAATCCTTTATGGATATAAGATATAAGATCCGGACAAGTATAAGAATTGATTGACTCTGATATATGCAGACCTATGTCTACTCAGACAATAAGGTACGAGTACTTCATTTGATGATTACTCAAGAAATGGATTAGAATACCTGATGTGCCACAAAAGCAAGTGTTTTGACAAGTCGATGGACACTAAGCAATTGTGGAGAACCATCAAGGTATATCCATTTGTAGCCTGCGATTTGATCGCGGAGGCAAGTACCTTTCTGAGGAATACATGGCTAACTAATCAGAGATTGGGATTTAATCCCAAATGACTACACCATACACTGTTGTGTAGGATTGGTGTGTCGGAAATAAGAAATGGAACTCTTATAGAAATAGTAAAAGCATGAGTTATACGGAACTACCTATGTTCTATGGATATGTCTGGAAACAACGGCGCATTTCAATGCGGTTGTAGAATATCTTAGAAGAACAAAAGATGTGTGTTCGATAGTACTATTAACCAGAAGGACGTTATAAGTTCTAACGCCCGGTTCTTAGAGGAAGACTATTAGATGAACCACAAGCCCAAAATGACATGATACTTCTGAAAAGAGAGAAAACAATTAAGACTTAGAACCAGCCGAACCGAGTAGCGGTACACCACTAACTGCACCTACTGTTATCACTGTTTATACACCGGAATGCCATTGTAGTGGGAGGTTGTGGGACAACCGGAGATATTCATAAGACTAGGAGAGTCTTCGGACTCTGGACCTAGTATACATGAAATCGATCCCTAGATCTACATGAAGGCAGTACTAGATCTAAATGTGCCTTCTTGGAGAGCAATAAGGATTATTGCCAAGAAGCAAGATCATTTAGAGTACAAGCTTAGTTAATCCATTTATGGATTGGAACAAAGCATTGAGTTCGTGGTACTTGCAAATTGATGAGATAGTCTATTTTATGGATTCATCAAAGCATAGACGAATCGAGTGTATGGGAAACGTGATGGAAACAAGGTGGTGTTTCTCGGAGGTTTTATGTAGATAGCATTTTATCATTGGTAACAATGTAAAGATGTTGTCAGACATAAAATGATGGTTGTCTAGAAAAATCGATATATGAGATAAAGAAGAAGTTAGAGCATGTTCTTAAGATCTAGGATCTCAAGAAAAGAACATTGTACTTCTCTAGATATCTTATACGATTATGGTTCGTTTTAACATGCAAGATTCCGAGAAAGGTTCGTTACCTTTCAGAAACGGAATGCATCTATCTAAGGATATGTGTTTTGGAACACAAAAGGAGATAGAAGCAATGAAAGCGGATTCCTACACTTCGAGTGTGGAAAGCTTAATAAATGCGATGTTGAAAACAAGAACCTGATATCGGCTATGCGGTTAGCATAGTGGGAGGATATCAAGGTAATCCTGGAAAGGAATACTTGACTGCTGTAATGAACATTTTAAGTACTTTCGAAGTACTGGAGACTATGTTCTGGATTACAGAGCAAGCAAGCATTTCCTTTGGATTACATTCTCTTAGATTTCTAATCGAATGAGGACCGGTGTAAGTCGATATCAGGCTATGTGTTTCACTATTAAAGGAGAAGGAGTTTTAACATGGAAGAGTGATAAGCACGATGCTTTTCGGACACTGCCATGGGTAACCAAATAGCGGCCTCAGAGGCAGCGGAAGTTTTGGTATAACTCCGGGATAATCTCTGGGACTTAGATGTGATTCTTAATTTGCCAAAGGCTATGTAAATAGCGGTGCGATGGCAAATGGTAAGAAATCACAAGTCCATAAGTGTAAGATAACACATAGTGCAAGTACCACCTGATACGAGTCATCGTCGAGGGAGACGACGCTGTAGTCACCAAGATAACTTCAGAGCGGCAACCTAGAGTGCTCATTCACATAGTACTTCTTGGAAGTACAACTTAAGCATGTGATGAGTATGGGAGTCGGGAGTTTGGAGGAAATGACTAGACCTTAGTACAAGTGGGAGATTGTTGGAGTTGTGTACTTAATGTCTAGATTTAAGTAACGGAAACTCACGATCCATTGCCACTAATCTATTTAATTAAATAAACAATTATTTGCGTTTAATTATTTATAATTAAATATATGCAAATCATAGTCCTGGATTTTATACGTTGTAGTTAGTATGGTGTTGCATGGGCGCACAGAAGATCATACTATCAGTTACTCGTATTTAATCGAACAGTTGCTCACGACCTAGATGGACACGGACCAATCCATCGGTGTAGTCGTTGTGTGAGAGAGAAAATAATTTATCTTAATTATTTTATCACACTTGTACACTTGGTGTATTGAGCGGATCATTGAGATTCATCGATTAGGATTGCCGGCGATAATCGATTCGAGTCTCAGTGTATTTTATTCTTAATCCCCGAAACTATTGCGGGTGTGTATATTTAATATAAGTGACTTTGATTTACCAAAGGAATTAACCGATTTAATTATTGGGTTAATTACCGGTTAAGTTGGGTCACTATATTTTATATATGACATGCCGTGAATACTTGACGGGAAAGTGTATCCCGGAAGGGTTGATAATATCCCCGAGATGAGTTCATAAGGAATTATTATGTAAACCCTGCAGGTGGATTCGTTCCGCATAATAATTAAGGTTGAATGGTACTAGTCTCGGATATAAGAGATGAATAAATTAATTAGCAATAAATTAATTTTATTCATGGATATTTATATCTTAAATACACGGAATAAATAATACTATCGGAGAAATATTATTTGATATAATATGGTTTAATATTGGGAGTGCAATTAATTTTATATAGTGGAAAATAGAATTAATTAATATTGATAAGGATTAATGGACTTGAGCATTGGGCTCAATTTAATCTTCAATATTGGAAGCCCAATATTCCACCTCCTTAAGATCCCCTACGTAGCCTATAAAAGCACTACATGGTCTTCTCTATTCTCATAACTTGAAGATCACAATTCTAGAGAGAGAAAGTAGAGAGGGAGATCCATGGAGTTCGGTAGATCGTCGCCCACACGACGTCCGAGCTAGTGCAAGGAATACGCGGGAAGATCTCAAGGTCGTCAAATTGAGTTCTTCGTTTTTCCGAACAACGAGAACGAGGTAATTCGTAAAACCCTCTTTATGATTTTATCGTTTAATTATCGTAAAAATATCGTGAACCAAGATCCGAGAACGCGACCTTTGTCGAGGTTGAACCGGGCGGTGGTGATCGTAGATCACCAGACCGCCGGCGGCTCAACGGCTCGAACAAGAGAGGGTCGAGAGGGGCGAGCCTCGGCTGGACGCCGAGACTCGATCGAGGGCGAGCTCGATCGCCCGTGCACAACCAGCGGGCTGCTGGAGCAGCCCCGCTCACGCGGCTGGACCGCCGCTCGAGCGGCGGTGGCTGGTGGTGATCGCAAGCCACGGTTCGCCGTGGCTGGTCGTGCGATCACCGGGGGCGGCTGGGCGTGCATAGGGGGCTGCCAAGGGCAGCCCTAGGCGGCTGCCAAGGACAGCCGCGAGCCCCACACGAGGGCTCGACCGAACAGCCCGGGCTATCCCCGTGGTTAGGGTTTGGTTGAGTCCGGCTTCGCGTGGTGGTTCGTGGCGGGTTGTTCCGGCATCCGGGAGTCGATTGGAGTTGTCGTTCCGCACTTTGACAACTCCGGATATTCGATCTTCAAAGGATTTCGGTCGGAATTAATTGGATAATTAATTCTAATTAATTTATTAATTCCGGGATATCGATTTCCAGCAGTTGCAGTGGGAGACGTTCACTTACTTAGTAGTGATAGGGTTTTAGTTTTACAAAATTGTCTTTATGTACCAAACTTTAGAAAGAATTTGATTTCGGTTTCTAAGTTAATTTTGAATGGATATTCTGTTTCTTTTGATCACTCCGTGGTCATAAGAAGAAATCGTGAAATTATCTGTTCTGGTACATTGATAGACGATTTGTATGTACTAAATCCTGAGTCTAACACGATGCAACTAACCGAGAGTAATAGCACATCTACGAACACCAATAAGAGAAAGGAACCTTCTAAGATGAATCAATTATACTTGTGGCATCTAAGGCTAGGTCATATTAATTCAAATAGAATTCAAAGGTTGAAAGCTGATGGTTTAATCAGTGGTGTTGAAGGAGAGGACCTTCCAACCTGCGAATCCTGTTTAGAAGGAAAAATGACCAAGCGTTCTTTTTCTGGTAAAGGACGTAGAGCTGAACAAGTATTGGATTTGATTCACTCTGATGTATGTGGACCTATGTCTACTCAGGCAAGAGGAGGGTACGAGTATTTCATCACTTTCACTGATGATTACTCAAGGTATGGATATATATACCTGATGCGCCACAAGAGCGAATCTTTTGACAAGTTCAAGGAATTCAAGGCTCTTGTGGAGAACCTTCAAGGTAAATCCATTAAATGCCTGCGATCTGATCGCGGAGGCGAGTACCTGTCTGGAGAATTCAAGGCATACTTAGCAGAGAATGGGATTGATTCCCAAATGACATCACCATATACTCCTCAGCAGAATGGTGTGTCGGAACGAAGGAATAGGACTCTTATGGAGATGGTACGTTCAATGATGAGTTACTCGGACTTACCTGTTATGTTTTGGGGATATGCCTTAGAAACAGCGGCGCACATTCTGAACTTGGTTCCATCTAAAACCGTCCCTACAACACCCATGGAACGATGGAGCGGGCGCAAGCCTAGCTTGAGACACGTTCGGATCTGGGGGTGCCCTGCGCACGTGTTGAGAACTGGGGCAGATAAGTTAGAACCTCGTACTGAAGTGCGGCTGTTTATAGGATATCCTAGAGGAACTAAAGGTGGCATGTTCTATAGTCCTACGGACCAGAAGATCGTTATAAGTACTAACGCTCGGTTCTTAAAGGAAGACTATGTCATGGACCACAAGCCCAAAAGTGACATAATGCTTGATGAGTTGAGAGGTAACGAGAAAGACTTAGATACAGCCGAACCGAGTAGTGATACACCACTAGAACCTGCACCTACTGTCACTGTTAATACACCGGAACGCCGTCGTAGTGGGAGGGTTGTTAAACAACCAGAAAGATGGATTGGACTGGGTGAGTCTTCGGACTCTGGACCTGGAGTTCATGAAATCGATCCCTGGACCTATGATGAGGCGGTACAAGATATAGATGCGCCTTCTTGGAAGAAAGCAATGAAATCCGAAATTGAATCTATGGATTCTAATAAAGTCTGGGATCTTGTAGAACCACCAAACGGCGTAAAGCCAATTGGGTGTAAGTGGGTCTACAAGAGAAAGAGAGGATCTGACGGAAAGGTTGAGACCTTTAAATCTCGGCTTGTTGCGAAAGGCTATACTCAGAAAGAGGGAATCGATTATGAGGAGACCTTTTCGCCGGTAGCCAAGATAAAGTCGATCCGGATTCTCTTATCCATAGCAGCTCATATGGACTATGAGGTGTGGCAAATGGATGTCAAGACAGCTTTCCTAAATGGAAGTCTTGACGAGACGATTTATATGAAACAACCAGAAGGATTCATTGCTAAGGGGCGAGATCATCTAGTGTGCAAGCTTAATCGATCCATTTATGGATTGAAACAAGCCTCGAGATCGTGGAACCTGCGGTTTGATGAAGTAGTCCAATCTTTTGGATTTATTCAAAGCATGGACGAATCGTGTGTGTATTGGAAACGTGATGGAAAGAAGGTGGTGTTTCTCGTGCTTTATGTAGACGGCATTCTTCTCATTGGCAACAGTGTG